>JALPQI010001907.1:0-123179 GCA_025490895.1 Thaumatotibia leucotreta
CTTTTCTCTGCAATTACACATTAATCATCATGTCAAATGTTGTTGCATACTTAATTAAACTCGCAAAGTATTATAATCACTCAAAAAAGCACTGAAAAATATCATTTCTGTAAAGATTTTCGTCAATAAATGCTGTTACGGTCGGATAACTTTAAAAACATCTGACATTGATGTGACATTGCGATGTCTAGATTGTCTATGTACCATAATGTTGGCATGTCAATATATCGATATTAATACTTAAAGTACAACTCGAGGAAAATGCAATTAAAATAAATTGCATTAATTTACCAAAATTTATTAGGGTTTCGTAGCAAAAATGGCAACAACGGAACCCATACTTATAGTTTCGCTATGTCCGTCTTTCCGCAGCATACTTAGCTCAGTGGCCGTTAATAATATAAATCTGAAATTTGGTACAGGTATACATATTGATCATGCCAACAAAGTGATACAATAAAAAGTAAAAAAAAAAAAAATTCGGGGTACCTCCCCAATTGGTAATGTGAGGTGATTTTTTTTATTTGCTGTAATCGTATATTGTGGGGTATCATTGAATAGGTCTCTTAAAAAGAAAAAGGGGCTTTTAAGAAAGTTTTTTCCTAAAGTCAATATTTTCGGAGATAATCGCTCCAGATGAAAAAAAAAATTGTCCCCCCCTCTAACTTTTGATCCAAAGGTAAAAACCCTACACTGAGCATTAGGGTGGATCGATTTTTTTATTTTTGGAAATTCATAAAATAATCTTTATAGATCGATACTTCGTGGCTAGAGAAACAAAAAATATTATGATCATTTTTGTATTTACTTTTATTTTGTACTTCGCTTATAGGCCCAAAAATCGACTCTATTTTTAAGGTTTTTTTAAGAAAAGTCAGTAGTTCGTGGATATTTTCAGTTTTATTTTTATGTAGAAACAAAATAACATTATTTGTCATAAATTTAGAATTTGCACAATTTAGTTATATGAAAATTATAACCAGTATCGGCAAAAACTGGTTTTCAACTTTGAGGGTCTTGGGGCAGTAATTGCCAAATGAATATCAGAAAAAGGTATATTGTCAAAGAATGTTATTTTTTACGACTATCATTCTATTGGCCCGCGGTTCCAAAAATCCGAAAAAAAAATTTTTTTTTCATACTTCAATGTATGGACCAAAATTTTTTTTCAGGATTTTCTGAAAGGGCCGCGTATAGGAATAACCTGTCTAAAAAGTAACTTTTTCAACAACATATCTTTTTCCGATAATCATTCGGGAAGTACTGCCCCAAGAGCCTCAAAGTTGAAAATTATTTTTTGGAGATACTGCGAACAATTTTCATATAATTAAATCACACAAACCTTAAATTTATGAAAAACAATCTTATTTTGTTTATGCACAAAATTAAAACAGAAAATATCCTTGCTCATCCAAGTTTTCTTAAAAAAACCTTAAAAATAAGGCCGATCTTCAGGCTTCTATATGGGGTCCATAATGATAAAATATCCAAAAATGGTCATAACATTTTTTGTTTTTCTAGCCGCATAGTATCGATTCGTAAAGATTATTTTATGATTACCCGAAAATAAAAAAATCGATCCACCCTACTGAGCATGGCCCGACATGCTCTTGGCTGGTTTTTGTAATTGATTTCAATATTTATTTTATTCAAAGACTGGCAGTGCTTAGTTGTCTATAGTTGGACTAAACGTCATACTATATTTAATAAAATCTTCACGTCAAACGTCATTCGTTTCGCTACTTCGCTTCACGTTGTTCGTTACGGGTGCACTTCATGTGATTTTTCTCATGACTAGTGGCGCCTTCGCTGGAGCGACAGAGAAAAATCCTTGAAATTTAACCATAGTTTTTGATATAATCTTATACGAATTAATTCTCTTCCTGACAGACGATGTAAAATCGATAATCCTCTATTTACGTACCTAAGCAGTGAAATTATCGCTGACATTTCATTATAATCGACATTTCTAATCACTATTGATTGTCTTTTGATCATCGTTGACTTTTTGTTTGTTTCACTTGGTTTGTGGTTTGTTTACATGATAAGACAAGTAAGGATGAATACACTGTAGGTACATAGATGAAAAATGTCAATTAGCACGTAAGGTTTAGCTGTTAGTGCTAATTGTAAGAAAAATAAATAAATTGAACAATAAATTGAATAGAATGTGGCAATATTACCGATGGGGTAAGACTGGGCCAACACCTGCTCATCGCTGAGATCCTCGTGTATGGCGACGCGCTTCAGACTCATGGTTCCAAAGCATTTCTTGCCGAGCTTGAAGTGGATCGAACGCCCGGCGATTTTTAGCACCTGTCACAACAAACATTAATTATTGCAATTCATTGCTCAGAAAGTGAGAAATTAAAAAGTGGCAACATTGTAGTGTCGCACGCATATTGATTTGAAAGGGACGACACTACGACGTTGGTATTTTTAAATTTCTACTCTTTTTTGCCAAGCTCTAACCTTCGGGCCAGTGTCAAAAATGAGTCCCGAAACTTGGTAGTCAGATAACTATCACATACAGGTATAACACATAGAGAAGTAAATTCATACTACGAATCTGTTAAATTTGAAGCCGAAACTTGATTGATGTGTGCGTACGATCGTGCTTACACGCGGCGTCACGCACACAGATAAACAAATAATGTTGCCAGTATATTGCCAGAAATCCCTCAGCTTCAAAAGTAGAGGGTTTTTTTTATTGTGGTTGAGGCATTTTTTTTAGTAACTGTCTTTAATTTTTAATTGGAATTTATAAGAAGAAAGATGATTTAATGTTCCACATTCCACACATTTCTTTTATATTTGACAGAGTAGTAGAGTTTTATTACTATTAATAGTAAATCTATATGTAGGTATGTGCGATAAGCGCAGTAACAGCCCTAACCAGCGAGCGGGCACAGTAACAGTAGATAGGTAAGAAACATGATTTTACGTTAGACATTAACAACGACTGATAAGGTTAACTAACTGCTGTTTCTCATCAAGTGGAAATCTAAAACGAACATTATATTATTATATTATCGTGAGCACTGACAGGGGGAGGTTCCGAATCCTGAACAATGTTCAGGATTGGAGTGGCTTCACTGTAGGGGCCGCGACACTCGATCTAGGCCTAATAAATCTATGAACTATCATACCTGAGCCTCTTCGACAATGTCGCCCTCTTTGAGCTTCGCCTCCTGCTCGAGCTCCGGGCGAAGGTTCTCGAATATGTTCCGAGTGGTGAGGAAGGGCGTGTTGCGGGTCGGCATCACGTACAACACGTGGGCTCTAATCTGGAGAAACACTCGTATGTTTCAAACATTTTTTATTACTTAGCTCTCACAAAAAAGTTAACTTCGATGTCAGTTTGAAAAAAGTTGATTTACCAAAGTAACAACTACAGTAGCAAGTTTAAGAAAAAAAAATGCAGTGCTTGTTAGGGCTTGTGCATAAATCACGCGAGGTCCTATATGGGGGGAGGGGGTACAAGAAAAAATAACGAAAGATCACGTTAGGGGTGGGGGGTACAAGGAGATGTCACGTGTATTTTTCTACAATGAACAAACTAAATATTGTGAATTTCGGCGAGCGAACGTTAAAAGTTTAATGAGAAAAATACACGTGAGACTGCTAGGGGGGGTTATAGCCAAGAAACTCACCAAAAATCACCAGGGGGGAGGGGGGGGGGGATCAAAAAGTAGCCGAAAAAACCTCGCATGATTTATGCATGAGCCTTTACCTTCTGCCCCAGCGCCGGTTTCTTAGCGCGGTCGGCGTGGAACCGCTGAACGTAAGCAGTAGCGTCCAGTACTCGGCCCTCTATACCGTTGTCTAGCGCCTGCGGGAATAATAAATATGGTAATTAGTCCAGTTTCTTCATTTCGGGAAACATTTTACAAAACAGTTTTTGGATGTTAGAAAGTTGTTTACTAGAAACCATGGGGACCATGCTCAGCGAAGGGTTCCGTAGTTCCTAAAAACAGATCAACTTATCAAGTACCTACTAAATAAATTTGTCTAGAAAGTTTATATAAACTACTTTAGAGATATATTAAACATTTTTTTTTGCTTTCATAATGATTTTCTTCGAAAATATTAACATTGTTATAAAAATATTTTAGTAAACACCTAATCATTTTTAAATACTTATCTTATTAACAATATATAACACATAAGGGTTGAAATTAAAAACTAAATCACTACCCAAGTCCCCACTTTACTTGTAGGGGTAAAATACTTTTTTAGTATAGATGGTGGCTTTTTAGGCTCTAGTGCGAGAAGTGGGTCATTTTACGTCAGGTCCAAAACTTCGGAGGGCCATCTGTACTAAAAACGTCGTACGAGACACGTGCAAAAACAAAATTCGTAACTCGTGTCGATTTAAAACACTCCCTAACATCGCCACTCGTTTCGAATTTCATGTTTTTCGCACTTGCATCGTAATGTACTATTGGATGTTAGAAAGTCGTTTACTAAAAACCATGGGGGCCATGTTCAGCGGAAGGTTCCGTAGTTACTAAAAACGGATCAACTTATCAAATACCTACAAAATATTTTTTTCTAGAAAGTTTATATAAATTACTTTAGATATTTTTAAAATCGTTATTTGCTTTCATAACGATTATTTTCGAAAATATTGACATAGTCAAAAAATTATTTTAGCAAAACAAACCTATTCATTTTTAAATATCGTATGAACAATACTGCAATATGCAACACATTAGGGTTGAAATTAAAAAATAAATCACTCCCCACTTTACTTGTAGGGGGATACCATAATAAAACACTTTTTTTTTTCACTTTTTATTTTACCACTTTGTCGGCATGATTTATTTACATATTGGCACCAAAGTTCAGCTTTCTAGTGCTAACGGTTACTGAGATTATCCGCAAATTAAATCAAATTCTTTTTAGGGTTCCGTAGCCAAAATGGCAAAACGGAACCCTTATAGATTCGTCATGTCCGTCTGTCCGTCTGTCCGTCTGTCACAGCTGATTTACTCGGAAACTATGAATGCTACAGTAACGAAATTTGGTAAGGATATGTGTTGTATGAACCGCTACAGGATTATGATACTAAATTGTAAAAAAAACCATTGGGGTGGGGGCCCTCCATACATATAACTGAGGGATAGAAAAAAAAATTTAGTTGTATATAAGCGTGTGGGGTATTATTAGAAAGGTCTTTGAAAATGATATGAAAGTTTATAAATCTTATCTTTATTTAAGCAAATCGTTTTCGAGATACCAGCTCTCAAAGTCTGAAAAATGTGTCCCCCCCCCTCTATTTTTTAAACTACGCGATATAAAATTAAAAAAAAAATATATGTTAAGCACATTAATAAACTCTATCAACGATTTTTGGTTTGATTAAATTATCTCCTATAGTTTTTGAGGTAGGTTGATTTAACTGTATTTTTTAAATAATAAATTGATAATGGTACGGAACCCTTCGCGCGCGAGTCCGACTCGCACTTGGCCGGTTTTTTTTTTTTTTATTATTTCTGACGGACCAACAGAAAGACCTAGTTGACTAAGGAACCCTAATAAACCATTAAGGTTGAAGGTGTACCTTGTCGACGATGAACTCCAAACTATACTGACTATACTACAACAGACTATACTGTTGTCCGCTGGTGACGTCACCGTCTCCGTCACCACCGTGTACACACCTTGTCGACGGTCACCTCCACCGCTGCCCCGGGCAGTAAGGCGCCCTTCTTGTCACTATGCTGTTGTCGCTGGTGACGTCACTCCGTCACCACAGTGTACACACCTTGTCGACGGTCACCTCCACCGCTGCCCCGGGCAGTAAGGCGCCCTTCTTGTCACTATGCTGTTGTCGCTGGTGACGTCACTCCGTCACCACAGTGTACACACCTTGTCGACGGTCACCTCCACCGCTGCCCCGGGCAGTAAGGCGCCCTTCTTGTCACTATGCTGTCGTCGTTGGTGACGTCACTGTCACCACAGTGTACACACCTTGTCGACGGTCACCTCCACCGCTGCCCCGGGCAGTAAGGCGCCCTTCTTGTCACTATGCTGTCGTCGTTGGTGACGTCACCGTCACCACAGTGTACACACCTTGTCGACGGTCACCTCCACCGCTGCCCCGGGCAGTAAGGCGCCCTTCTTGTCACTATGCTGTTGTCGCTGGTGACGTCACTGTCACCACAGTGTACACACCTTGTCGACGGTCACCTCCACCGCTGCCCCGGGCAGTAAGGCGCCCTTCTTGTCACTATGCTGTCGTCGTTGGTGACGTCACTGTCACCACAGTGTACACACCTTGTCGACGGTCACCTCCACCGCTGCGCCGGGCAGTAAGGCGCCCTTCTTGTCACTATGCTGTTGTCGCTGGTGACGTCACTGTCACCACAGTGTACACACCTTGTCGACGGTCACCTCCACCGCTGCCCCGGGCAGTAAGGCGCCCTTCTTGTCACTATGCTGTTGTCGTTGGTGACGTCACTGTCACCACCGTGTACACACCTTGTCGACGGTCACCTCCACCGCTGCGCCGGGCAGTAAGGCGCCCTTCTTGTCACTATGCTGTTGTCGCTGGTGACGTCACTCCGTCACCACCGTGTACACACCTTGTCGACGGTCACCTCCACCGCTGCGCCGGGCAGTAAGGCGCCCTTCTTGTCACTATGCTGTTGTCGCTGGTGACGTCACTCCGTCACCACCGTGTACACACCTTGTCGACGGTCACCTCCACCGCTGCCCCGGGCAGTAAGGCGCCCTTCTTGTCACTATGCTGTCGTCGTTGGTGACGTCACTGTCACCACAGTGTACACACCTTGTCGACGGTCACCTCCACCGCTGCGCCGGGCAGTAAGGCGCCCTTCTTGTCACTATGCTGTTGTCGCTGGTGACGTCACTGTCACCACAGTGTACACACCTTGTCGACGGTCACCTCCACCGCTGCCCCGGGCAGTAAGGCGCCCTTCTTGTCACTATGCTGTTGTCGTTGGTGACGTCACTGTCACCACCGTGTACACACCTTGTCGACGGTCACCTCCACCGCTGCGCCGGGCAGTAAGGCGCCCTTCTTGTCACTATGCTGTTGTCGCTGGTGACGTCACTCCGTCACCACCGTGTACACACCTTGTCGACGGTCACCTCCACCGCTGCGCCGGGCAGTAAGGCGCCCTTCTTGTCACTATGCTGTTGTCGCTGGTGACGTCACTCCGTCACCACCGTGTACACACCTTGTCGACGGTCACCTCCACCGCTGCCCCGGGCAGTAAGGCGCCCTTCTTGTCACTATGCTGTTGTCGCTGGTGACGTCACTCCGTCACCACCGTGTACACACCTTGTCGACGGTCACCTCCACCGCTGCCCCGGGCAGTAAGGCGCCCTTCTTGTCACTA
This sequence comes from Thaumatotibia leucotreta, assembly GCA_025490895.1. Lineage (NCBI taxonomy): Eukaryota > Metazoa > Arthropoda > Insecta > Lepidoptera > Tortricidae > Thaumatotibia > Thaumatotibia leucotreta. The sequence goes on from JALPQI010001907.1 coordinate 7,371, forward strand.
TGCTGTTGTCCGTTGGTGACGTCACTGTCACCACCGTGTACACACCTTGTCGACGGTCACCTCCACCGCTGCCCCGGGCAGTAAGGCGCCCTTCTTGTCACTATGCTGTTGTCGTTGGTGACGTCACTGTCTCCGTCACCACAGTGTACACACCTTGTCGACGGTCACCTCCACCGCTGCCCCGGGCAGTAAGGCGCCCTTCTTGTCACTATGCTGTTGTCGCTGGTGACGTCACTCCGTCACCACCGTGTACACACTAGGGTGGGTCACTGATGTATGAAGAAAAAAAAAGTATTTGTTTTTTACTAGTAACAGTTGTCAATAGTTCCGTAATTAGGTCAACAAAGAGTGTGCAACATTATTTGGCCATCGGAATTAATTTTCTGCCTCCGGATCTAATTGAAAGATTTCATAGAAACTTCAGTACATTTTGTACTGACCACAGTTGATATCTATGTTTTTACTTTTTATTGCAACATGAGCTATGTTTGAGTATTGTGTTTACCTGGAAATAGCTTTTCTATAGTTATGGAGTCAAAAGAGACGAAAAAAAAGTCGAAAATAATAACTTTTTTTTTTGAAGTTCCATACATTTTAGGAAAATTACTAATCAAATCCGGAGGCAGAAAAACTTAAATTAAAAATATAATAAAAATAAGAGTGATAATCAAATATCAAATGGCACCGTTTTGTAACTATTATCTTCAGAAAATCGAAATTTTTGAAAAATGACCCACCCTAGTACACACCTTGTCGACGGTCACCTCCACCGCTGCCCCGGGCAGTAAGGCGCCCTTCTTGTCACTATGCTGTTGTCGCTGGTGACGTCACTGTCACCACAGTGTACACACCTTGTCGACGGTCACCTCCACCGCTGCCCCGGGCAGTAAGGCGCCCTTCTTGTCACTATGCTGTTGTCGCTGGTGACGTCACTGTCTCCGTCACCACAGTGTACACACCTTGTCGACGGTCACCTCCACCGCTGCCCCGGGCAGTAAGGCGCCCTTCTTGTCACTATGCTGTTGTCGCTGGTGACGTCACTCCGTCACCACAGTGTACACACCTTGTCGACGGTCACCTCCACCGCTGCCCCGGGCAGTAAGGCGCCCTTCTTGTCACTATGCTGTTGTCGCTGGTGACGTCACTCCGTCACCACCACGGAGTAAATGGAGATGGCAAGTAGGCGTTCCCGTGTCGCCGATACTATGATGCGGAGTTCATACTTCACGCGCACTTATGATTAGTACGTGATTGGCCGTGTCAGAAATTGAACGTTCGAATCACGAATAAAAAATCGGTTATTAAATAAACAATGCCGTATTGTGCTGTACTGAGCTGCAGGAATAACAGCAAAAAATAAAATATTTCACATCGAGGTATTTCCTACCACCGGTAAGTATTATTTTGTATTTTAATTCAATAAATACAAAAACATGTTGCTTCGTCTATTATTTACGTACGTTTGTTATTCAAATTCAATTTTATTTCTCAGAGAATAGAGTTCATAATCTTTAGTTAAAAGATTGTATACATTTCTCTAGAACATTCGCTACTCTAAATGTCAAACAAGGTTCGCTACTCACAGGCTGTCCAAAGTCGACATTTATATCGATAATGTTAATGTTATGATATATCAGCGTTCGATATTTAATTTTTAATAGGGAATGTAATCAAGTAAAAAATGTATAGTTATAACTATACATTATGTATAGTTATAACTACAACATAACACATACAAAATAACATTATGTATAGTTATAACTTATAACTATACATTTTTACTGAGTATTAAGTGATAAATCGGATTTTAATACACTATTACTAACCGATGTGCATTCCATACTTTACATACCTATATATTTTCTACATTTTCAGATTCCCAAAAGATGCAGAAATTAAAAATAAATGGATCGAAGCTACTGGACCAGTCAATTGGTTTCCGCAAAAATAGTACAAATTCAGTACTAAATAATGCAATATGAATCGATCGAATTCAGAACCTGGTTCTAAATTGTTTTATCGTTATGTACTTGTTGAAATGTTAAACAAGAATAATTATTAAAAGTTTTATTAAATTTACCATCTGGTCGCCTGTTTTTTATTTATTACTACTGCTATTTACTATGTATATTAATTGCTACTACTATTTATATTGATTGTATATGCTGCTTGTAAGTACGGACGGGACGGTAATCGCTTACGATCAAGTGATACGTCTGCTCGTTTGCCTAAAATCGATTACATAAAAAAGAGTTAACAGAACTGCAAGTTACAAAGTAGTTCCACTTAAGCCTTTCCTGGTCTTCATCCTTAGGTCCACTTGTCCAAAATAGCAGTTTCCGCGAGAATATGCTCCAGTTAGGTACTGAAGAAAACCCTCAAATCTCCATCAATGTGCCATTCAAATTTGAGGAGTTCCCTCAGTTCGTCATGTATTCCATCATTAGATCAGATTAAAATGAAAGGAGACTGCAGTGGAGGTTTATTCTTAAAAATAAATGAAGAATATTTTCAAATTGGTTGACAGAACCGCGAATAATAGAGTACTTCCTCTTATGCCATCTCTGGTTTTCCACTACCAGGTCCACTTGTCCTAAATTGTGGCTTTCTCATGGAACTACTCAAGGTTCTGAAGCCGCGTATTCATTGTAAACATTTGTTGAGCAACAGTGTTGAATCAACATGATGCTGAGTTTATGGCAACATGTTGCAGTCAACACTACGTGTTGCAGAGTTGCTAACTGCGTGTTGCTGTGTTGCAGCTTGGTGACCGAAAACATTAGTTGAGCAGCTAATGTTGACGCGTGTGGACAGGTTCGCGACTTTTTCATAAACATGGCGGTAGTTTGGGATAACGATAAAATTATGAGATTAACAGAATTATTTCAATCAAAATGTGTATTATCGACGGTAGAAAGGCTAATTGGCTTAAGCGACACTTTGGGCGATATTGAGTTATTTATATCATCGGAATCGGCAGATTTTTATCCGTCGATTGAGCTCGGTTTCATAGCGATCAGACGATTTTGATGGCGGTTAACACTTCTGAAATTTGGTACAGCGTTAAAAAAATCAAGGCATGAAGCAACACAAAAAATTGCATTTTTGAATGAAACGTGACTTGACCCACAAACATGTTTGGTTGGTTCCCGCTTAAGCGGTTTTTTACTTTCCCAACTTTGCCATTCGTTTTGATTTGAACCTTTTGGCTTTACACACGAGCATAGTCGTTAAAGTCAATTGAACTTCAACGAAAAAGTGCCACCATAGGCGTTTGAAGCATTTAGCCTCCATTTAAAATAAAAGAAGCATGTCGCTTGAACCATTTAGCTCTTCCCAATTTTTTAGGGCATGGGTCGCTTCAACCAAATACGTAAAACCCTAAACCATAAAATGTATGTTACTTAAGCATTTTGAACCTCTTTTTATAGATGAGAATGTCGGTTGAAATAGAATATTTGTTTGACCTGTGTCATTTAAATCCATATAATAAAATCATAATGCATCATATCAGTGTAGCTTAAATCATCAAAAATTTCTATGAGAAACTTTTGACTCGGCGGTACAATCACACTCTTGCCGCCGTCGGTGCTTTTTGAGCCGCTCGCCTATAACTACCGCCGCCTCCCGCGCGGGCGCGTCAATCACTTGTAGTCTGTGCCGGTAGGCGCATGTGCCGTAGTGATTTGTGTGTGATACTGAAATCGTGTATTTCACATTATGAAATAATTTAATTATTTTCATTGTTATTTCTTGATTATTTAATAATAATTAAAGTTTAAGTCTAAATACTTACTTACGTACCTATTTCTGCCGCTTATAATGTAAAAAAAACTGACTACAGATATCATAAAAATTAAGATTAAAAATTTAATGTAACTATCAAGCGTAGTAATAAATTAATTAAAGATGTTAGGCAAAAAGAGCATTTTTTTCCAATAAAATCGACAGAAAGGTTATTGCGGATGAAAGGCTGTAATCAATATCCGCAATTTTTCTAAGACTGATTCTGCCAAATAACTATCTAATTATGTTATTAGAAGCAAATATTTTTCTTTATATAGCAATAAAAATTGAGAAAAACGATTTTCATTCATTTTGTTTTCTTTAGACCTGCAGAGTAATTATACCTTTGTCTCTAAATATCCGAGCTTCAACCACCATGTTTAATCATATTCATATAATTCCTGAGATTTAAGCAATCCGTTTTTCAATGAGTGTGTGTCATTAAGTCAATTAGAATCGCCACTTATTTCCATTAAATAATCGCTTAAACTGTTTAGCCTTACCCCGTTGTATAGTAAAAATAGCGCTTAGCACATTCAGCCTTCTTTTTAAAAAAGTGCACTTGTACACTACAGTCATTTGACTTGCCTCCGGCGGCAGACGCTGTTGGTATTTGAACCAATTAGCCTTTCTCTCATTTTTAGCAGATTTGTCTTAAGCGACCTTTATTTCGAGACATAATAAACTAATTTTATCAAGGTAGGAACCAAAGTATGCGCCTTTATATCTTGAATATTTGATGGCAGTTGCGTTACAATATACCTGTTACTTTTTTTGTAGCGATTTTTTTTCTAAAAAATAAAACTTTAAACGGCTCTTCTGTAAAGTTCATAAAATGTCGGTTAAGTCAATTTGCCTTTCTACCGTCGTTATGGGATCCATCAAAAAAGGAATACAAAAATAAAATCAAGAAAAACGATGCATGGGAAGGAATTGCCGATAACCTGAACTTGCCAAAAAAGGACGTAATGGGCTGTCCCAGAAGTAAAGAGACAAGATGCGAATGAAAATATTTAATAAAAAATTCTTACAAAACACTACTATTTACATTTAGTTAACTTCAGAATTTCATTTTATATCCTACTTTATATGAAATTTGCTTGTGCAAAGGCTCTGTAGCCAATTTTTCTAAGGTTGATTGCTACTCGTCTCATTACAGCTTTTCGAGAACTAGCTGTCACACTTTTAGCCAATTTAGTCCATGTATGCTTAAACCTAGTCAATGATTTGGGTTTTTCTGTTCGTTTTTTATATTCTCGTTTATATAAAGGTCAATAAGCTTCAATACTAGCAGCTTGGGGAACATTTGGGGCGTTGTTATGTTTTTGTACAAAATCTATACTTGCAGCCTCTAGATGTTGAGTGACTTCCGTGGCGTAGTGGCATGACGCCACATCCGGTGAGAATATAATTTCTTCCCTCTGGTAATGCTTATCTATGAACGAAATTTATCGCATTATCACACATTCTCTCAAATAAATACGTGCGGTCATAGAGCCTGTGCAAGTATATGGTTAAGATGTATTGCCATTTTGGTCTATGGCTTGTCAAACCAGATATTTATTGAAAAATTTGACCTTTGCTACAAGTTTTTGCGAATAATCTACGGAGTCCCGTCGAGTCACATGTTAGTATTGCTTCCCAGGAATATCCGTTGGGTCCACGGGCACGTAAGTCTCATCATCAATTATGAGAACTTTTTTCAGTGTTTTTTCATACGCTCTTCGGCATCCTCTTTTAGCTCGCACTTCCTGGTCCTTAAAGTACTTAGGAGCTGACATTTTTGCAAATGCTTTAAGCTTTAGGTCGCATGTTTTAATACGAGCTATACTTGACTTCGATATTTTCGATTTATCCGCAGCAGCTCTAACAGACATCGAAGGATTCCGTTCATACACTTTTTTTTACTTTATTTATGTTCATAGCTACGGAAATAGTACATTTTTTTCCCGGAATCTTCTTGAAAATGTGTTCATGTGATTCTTCAAAACGCTTTATAATTTGATACAAAGTAGTTCTCCTTACTCCCTCTGAAGAAAAATTAGATATCGTGTCCGTTTTTCCATAACATTCATAATTCTGAACAACTCTTTAGCGAATACCACGTGATCAGCTCTTTTCATTACTAAAATTTCAATAAAACAATCATATTTCCCACTAAATTTTACAGATTTGAGTCAAACGGTGGCCATGACAGTATTTTTTCTTAAAGAAATAAAAATATTTTCAAATAGTTCAAAATTTGAAATGTGTCTCTTTACTTCTGGGACACCCTTTAGAAACTAAAATGCATGTACTACGCACGCAGTTTTTTAGCTATTGACGGACCAATCAATTCCAGGAGATGTTCAAAATCACATTTTGTTATTTGCATAAAGTTAAATAAATGATCTATCTGTCATTCTTAGGTCACTTAATACATTTTCCCTTTGCGACAGATACTTTCGTACCCCCTCTCTTTTTTTCGATTTTCGAGTCTTTAGTTTACACGATATATACACAAGAGAGCACAACAACACGATTTCTTCAGGCAACATTTTACACGGTCTGGTGTGTGGACAGATGATCAAACCGTAAACAAATTTTCCAGCAACTTTGAGCTAGTTGATAGTTGAACAAAGTTGATCAACTAGCTCAAACAAAAAAACACCGAAATCACCATACAAGTGCGTTTCGAAATTGAGGAGTTCCCTCAATTCCGCACGGATCCCATCATTAGATCAGAACCAAAATCCAATAGGACCACCTCGCGAGTATACACTTTTGAACAAAGGACACATTGACCGGGTAATCGCGTAATACACATACAAAAAAAACTAACAGACGAATTGAGAACCTCTTTATGAAGTCGGTTGACAAAGTTTTACTTTATTATTATTTGCTAGTCAGTAGAAACCGTTAAAAAATCGAACAGCCAATCAAAATTTTCAAATTTCCCGCCTTTAACGCTAATGTAATATCAATAGTATTTAAATATCGATAATGTATACGTATTGCCCTATGGGAAATAACAAAAAGTCGTAACAAGATAAGGATAGACAGTCACGACTTTTTGTGTTTTGGGGTTGTCCAGTCCATGTAGTCCTATTCTTATTTGTCGGCTACTCACAGGCGAGTAGAGATCTCGTATCACCAGTGTAACGTGACCTAGGATTCGTAATTATTTCTGCGTAATCGTAGATGTTAGATAAACTGGTTTTTTAGCCCATTACTCGCTCATTTTAATACAGTAGCGCCACCTTGTTTGGAGTAGCTGTATTACGTAGCTGTATTAGAAGACTTTGTGAGAGAAAGAAAAAGACGCAAGATGCATAACTTGAACATTCTAATTTAGACCCTGACTGAAACAATATACAGATGAATTTCATTGTGGGAATGATAACTGGTTGTTACCTTATGGGTATGGAAAACTGCTACCAATTAAAAACATTTTGTAATTGTATGCATGTATCTACGTAAAATGGGATTGTGTGAGTTTGACGACACAGGTTTTCATACTAAAAAGCTAGCATTTCACATCCACTAGTTTATTAATTCGTGGTCACCACAGTGTACACACCTTGTCGACGGTCACCTCCACCGCTGCCCCGGGCAGTAAGGCGCCCTTCTTGTCACTATGCTGTTGTCGCTGGTGACGTCACTCCGTCACCACAGTGTACACACCTTGTCGACGGTCACCTCCACCGCTGCCCCGGGCAGTAAGGCGCCCTTCTTGTCACTATGCTGTTGTCGCTGGTGACGTCACTCCGTCACCACAGTGTACACACCTTGTCGACGGTCACCTCCACCGCTGCCCCGGGCAGTAAGGCGCCCTTCTTGTCACTATGCTGTTGTCGCTGGTGACGTCACTGTCACCACAGTGTACACACCTTGTCGACGGTCACCTCCACCGCTGCCCCGGGCAGTAAGGCGCCCTTCTTGTCACTATGCTGTTGTCGCTGGTGACGTCACTGTCTCCGTCACCACAGTGTACACACCTTGTCGACGGTCACCTCCACCGCTGCCCCGGGCAGTAAGGCGCCCTTCTTGTCACTATGCTGTTGTCGTTGGTGACGTCACTGTCTCCGTCACCACAGTGTACACACCTTGTCGACGGTCACCTCCACCGCTGCCCCGGGCAGTAAGGCGCCCTTCTTGTCACTATGCTGTTGTCGTTGGTGACGTCACTGTCTCCGTCACCACAGTGTACACACCTTGTCGACAGTCACCTCCACCGCTGCCCCGGGCAGTAAGGCGCCCTTCTTGTCACTATGCTGTTGTCGCTGGTGACGTCACTGTCTCCGTCACCACCGTGTACACACCTTGTCGACGGTCACCTCCACCGCTGCCCCGGGCAGTAAGGCGCCCTTCTTGTCACTATGCTGTTGTCGCTGGTGACGTCACTCCGTCACCACCGTGTACACACCTTGTCGACGGTCACCTCCACCGCTGCCCCGGGCAGTAAGGCGCCCTTCTTGTCACTATGCTGTTGTCGCTGGTGACGTCACTCCGTCACCACAGTGGACACACCTTGTCGACGGTCACCTCCACCGCTGCCCCGGGCAGTAAGGCGCCCTTCTTGTCACTATGCTGTTGTCGTTGGTGACGTCACTGTCTCCGTCACCACAGTGTACACACCTTGTCGACGGTCACCTCCACCGCTGCGCCGGGCAGTAAGGCGCCCTTCTTGTCACTATGCTGTTGTCGCTGGTGACGTCACTGTCACCACAGTGTACACACCTTGTCGACGGTCACCTCCACCGCTGCCCCGGGCAGTAAGGCGCCCTTCTTGTCACTATGCTGTTGTCGTTGGTGACGTCACTGTCTCCGTCACCACAGTGTACACACCTTGTCGACGGTCACCTCCACCGCTGCCCCGGGCAGTAAGGCGCCCTTCTTGTCACTATGCTGTTGTCGCTGGTGACGTCACTCCGTCACCACCGTGTACACACCTTGTCGACGGTCACCTCCACCGCTGCCCCGGGCAGTAAGGCGCCCTTCTTGTCACTATGCTGTTGTCGCTGGTGACGTCACTCCGTCACCACCGTGTACACACCTTGTCGACGGTCACCTCCACCGCTGCCCCGGGCAGTAAGGCGCCCTTCTTGTCACTATGCTGTTGTCGCTGGTGACGTCACTCCGTCACCACCGTGTACACACCTTGTCGACGGTCACCTCCACCGCTGCCCCGGGCAGTAAGGCGCCCTTCTTGTCACTATGCTGTTGTCGCTGGTGACGTCACTCCGTCACCACAGTGTACCCACCTTGTCGACTGTCACCTCCACCGCTGCCCCGGGCAGTAAGGCGCCCTTCTTGTCACTATGCTGTTGTCGCTGGTGACGTCACTCCGTCACCACAGTGTACACACCTTGTCGACGGTGACCTCCACCGCTGCCCCGGGCAGTAAGGCGCCCTTCTTGCGACGGAGGGCCTTCTGTAGCGAGACTATGCTGTTGTCGCTGGTGACGTCACTCCGTCACCACAGTGTACACACCTTGTCGACGGTCACCTCCACCGCTGCTCCGGGTAGTAAGGCGCCCTTCTTGCGACGGAGGGCCTTCTGTAGCGAGACTATGCTGTTGTCGCTGGTGACGTCACTCCGTCACCACAGTGTACACACCTTGTCGACGGTCACCTCCACCGCTGCGCCGGGCAGTAAGGCGCCCTTCTTGCGACGGAGGGCCTTCTGTAGCGAGACTATGCTGTTGTCGCTGGTGACGTCACTCCGTCACCACAGTGTACACACCTTGTCGACGGTCACCTCCACCGCTGCTCCGGGTAGTAAGGCGCCCTTCTTGCGACGGAGGGCCTTCTGTAGCGAGACTATGCTGTTGTCGCTGGTGACGTCACTCCGTCACCACCGTGTACACACCTTGTCGACGGTCACCTCCACCGCTGCGCCGGGCAGTAAGGCGCCCTTCTTGCGACGGAGGGCCTTCTGTAGCGAACCCGGGGTCGCGCTCAGTGAGACTATGCTGTTGTCCGCTGATGACGTCACTGATTTCACCATTGTCCATACTAGCATGCCGGTATCTAGAAATAGAACGAGTGATTTACCAAAGCAAAAGATTCTTTATTCAAATAAACATAGTGAGAAGCACTTTTGTATCGTTATACACAAGCAAAATTGTGAAAAAACTAAAATAACGACGAAACACTGACCCAAAATAGGAACAATTATAGTACATCATACATTATCAGCAGTGATCGGAACTATGGGTACAAAACTAACAAAACTTCAATAATTGACATATGGGACCAATTTAAACAGAAAAATTCTGATATCGACAATAAAATTGGATACAGATTGTTCAATAATATTCGTATTTTTCTTGCCTATAGTGGTCCCTATATGTCGAATTTTGAAGTATTGTTAAAGTTTTGCACCCATAGTTCTGATCACTGTAATTATCTCTCACCTATCTCGAAATCCGGGGCTTCTGCTTTGGGCAAGAAGGCCCTAGTGTTTGGCACCCCTATGTCCATCACATAGCCATGGTCCTCCACCGATGACACTGCAGCCTGGAGAATGTCACCTACGGAAATGTGCATTGGAAATTATTAATGCTTATAATCAGTGGCGTACCTTAGGTTACCATTACTTTAGGTGGCACCCGATGCGCCAAACACCAGACCAAACACACTTTACGAAACAAATGAGAATAAAATGAGTGTAGGACAGGGAATCCCTTACGACAGCGTCAGGTTATACATAGACCTGAGCTAGTGCTAGTGGAGGAATACCAGAAAAATATTTTTTTGAGCTAGCAATTTCTTTTTGAGAGACCTGGGTCGCGTTTTATAAAGTTACAATTTACAATTTCGCTGTTTGCCTCTCTTTCTAGCCAATTTGTGCGTGCGATAGAGAGGCAAACAGCGAAATTGTAAATTGTAACTTTATAAAACGCGACCCTGGCCTACTACCGCGAAAATCGAAATTCGTAAATTTCGAGGATTTTTCTCTGTCACTCAAACGATGGCGTCATTAGAGTGAGAGAGGCAAAACCTCGAAATTTACGAATTTTGTTTTTCGCGGTAGGGCCGCAGGTTGGGTTAACATATCCCTATTGACATATGAATGAGATTGCTAACAGTAATGACAGTTTTTAGTGAGATTTCTTTGTCAATCTGCGAATTTCAGTTTACAAGCAAATTTGGAGAAAAACAAGTCAAGCCACTTTATAAACTTACAATTTACAATTTTGCTGTTTGCCTGTCTTTCTACGCAATATGTGTATGCGTTAGAGAGGCAAACAGCGAAATTGTAAAATGTAACTTCTACGACAACAACATATAAGGTGCAATCTGCAATTTTTTTTTCATAGCAGATTCAACCCTACAGACAACGTACAAAGTGCTATCTACACCTTATACGTTGTTGTCGTCGGACTTTATAAGGTGCGACCCTAGAAATGAACCTGAATCTAAAATCAAAAACCCATTGATTAACTCAAATATAAAATGGAAGTCATTCCTACCCTTCAGAAGATCAGAGTGTGACCTCCCAGAGTTGATATGCTGCGGCATCATGGACAGCATGACACCCTCTTTGTCAGCCCCAACTTCCAGCACATGCACCGCCACATATTGTCCCGGGCGAAACATCTCCGGCAGCTCTTGCACCTTCTCTGTCTAATCAAATAAATGTTTATTAACTTTTTGACCACAATATGTTACGTTATAAAATGACCATAGTTTTGCAGACAGCGAGCAACTTATTTTTTTGTGTCAAAGTCAAAATATTCTTTATTCAATTAAGCCCAGCAACAAGCGCTTCTGAATCGTTAAACTAAATAGCGAATGAGAGAAAGAAAAAGCTACTTACTACTTGTGATTCAGACTTAAGCTTTAACATATATTACGTTTGGTTGTTTTCTGCATAACTATGGTCAAGTTATAAATAAAATAAATAAACCACCATATAGTTGACCATAGTTATACTTGTTAAGCTAGCAAATTTAATGTTATCAGAAAATATCCAAATTCATATTGTTACAACAGTTCAACAATTTAAGTATTCATTACATTGAAGCTAATTTAGACAGAAATAAAAATTCTGATGTTTCTGGTTAAATAAGATGGGGAGGAAAATAATTATTCAGTGTACTAAATATTTTTAGCATTAGAAATATAAACTTCATTGAAACACTTTCAAAAAATGTATCTGTATCAATTTTAAAAATCAAATGAAAAAAAAAACAAACTATATGTTTGTAAGTATATTAACAGATGAAATAAAAAATGTCCCTGCAGAACTCATAGAATAAGAGATAGTTTATAAAATTTACACTTTAGAGGACTACATATCTATGTTAAGCATTTGTTTGAACTGCCTGCCCAACTTGTTTAGTTATTTTGTAGTAGTGTTCAATTAATAAGTATAATGGATTAAAATTTGAATACCTGATCATTAACATAAGCCTCCAGCATCTTGTTATAGGGTTCGCTGATGTGACAAGCCATCACGCTACCCTCAGTCTTGCTCGGCATCATAATGCGCAGCTTCGTATCTAGTACTTTCCACACTCGGCCCAGCAAATTCAATCCTGGTTTCAGCGTCTAAAAGTTGTAGGTGTACATAAGTTGTTTAAATAGTAAGTATTTGATAAACTATCAACCTAGGCTAATCAAGCAGGTTTGAGTAGCCTAGGTTTCAACTTAGGCCAGCACATTCAACATCAATGAATTAATAATGAATAGTTGAATTCAATTATAATAAATAAAATACTTTACCTTATATCCAATGCCTGCAGCACACATTTTGTATGATTGATCCACCTCCTGAACTGCTTCATCAGATAAATATCCATCATCATTTTCAGATCTTTTCTTTTGTTTTTTCTTCTTTCCTTGGCCTTTTTCTGCAGCACCTAAGAACTGAAGTAAATGTATTATAGATTTGGTTCGGTAAGCATACCAGATACGGCATGTTTACTGGATTAAATACTTACATTACTGCTTTGTTTAAAGTACGTTACATTAGGCTTTTTTCCGCCACGAGGAAAATACTCTTCGGTCATTTTTATTATGTTATTTGAATTTTACATGAGTACTCTGCATATGTATACAAATGACACGCGAAATTTGGAGGTTATAGCTACGTTTTATTTTTACATTATTGCTATTAAACGTCAAATATGTATTTATGTCATTTTTTTGTTATAGTAATGTTATATAACATTTAATTTTTTGGTGATTGCATTCTAAATTGCATTATTTCATAAATTTTATGAACATTTGAATTTTTATTTCAGGAAAAATCTTTCAATACAATTTAAACTTCAAATAAAGCAATACGATTAACTAAACGCCACTATCTAGTAATACCATGTGTAACATGTATGCTATATTCATATCAAAATTCATATACAGTGTTTTGTATTTAGTTATAATATATTAAATTCGGGTCTCGACTATTCTAGGAACAGTAAATAGTAATAAATGTCTTAAACTTTAGGAACCAGTCGTCTTTTTGCAGATTCAGAATTTTCTACCAATGTAGTATAAAATTTAACCGTTGCCACCCTATAGTCCAATCAAATTAAAATATACTGCAATTCTTTGGCATTCATTACTTGCATGTAGTCTTTTGTAATCGTTTAGGTTACACTTTGACAGTTGACAGTGACAGTCGAATTGCGGAACCGGCAGCCGAGCCGGGTGTAAATATCGAGATTAGAAAAATACCTACCTACGTGACCAATTTGGTAGACCTCAGACCTTTTAAATAATTTAAAAGTCGATTAGGAGGCCAGTATCGTATTACGCAGGCGTTAAAAGTGCGACAAGGTATTAAACTATCATTAATTTATTCAAATCAGAATTGGTCTACACATTAATGTATTTTTTATCAACGTGCGTCACTAAATGATTTCAATTGGAGTTTAGTATTATTTCGTGTGCATTATCATTGTGAGTTTTGGTTGAGCAAGTCGTGGATTATCTACATTTATCATTATTAGATAAAGGTACTATGCACTAAGTGCGAAACCAGTTTAACCTGTTATTTAATATTCTTATTTATGTTTTCCGTGATGTAGTTAGACTAGATATTCTAATTGCATGGTTTATTTCTGTTTGTAGAAGCCAAGACACATCATGGTGAAGAAAATTGTAATATTCGGGTCTACCGGGATGACTGGGCTGTGTGCCCTGGAATCTGCTGTGAAAAAGGGTAAGGCATTCAGAAAATACAGCACCAGATCAAAAACTTGAATTGTAGCATAAAGTTTGCTATGTCAGGCTCCAAAGTCTAAGTGTCCTAATCTATTGTGATCTTTGTAGCATATCACTATTACACGGTTCTATGTTACATTTTTGAGCAATTGAATCTGGACTAAGTGCCAATGTGACAATGTTAAAATTTCAAGTTGATAAAAGTGCAACATAGAACCTTGGGGAAGGATCTCACATGATTAAACCTTAAGCTAAAATCTTAAGGATCAAAATTAACAATACATTTTGCTATTAACATGCCCCAATCAAACTAATTACCACTTTTTAACAGGCCTAGAAGTACGCGCATTCGTCCGCACCCCATCCAAAGTACCAGCACACCTGAAAGACAAAGTTGAAATCTTCCAAGGAAATGTTCTTGAGCCGGACTCTGTTTTCGATGCCGTTGAAGACATGGATGCAGTAGTTATAGCTCTGGGCACTAATAACCAGCTGGAGCCTACGTCAGACCTGTCTGAAGGCACTAAGAACATCATTGAAGCTATGCGGGCAAAGGGTGTCAAGATTGTGTCAGTTTGTCTGTCTGCGTTCTTGTTCTATGAGCCTGACAAGGTGCCCCCGAGGTTTGTGGCCCTGAATGAAGACCACAAGAGGATGTACCAGGCGATTAAGGACAGCGCTTTGAATTACATTGCAGTCTTCCCCCCACATATTGCTGGTGAGTAATGACTTAATATTTTATATCTCTGCAGTCTGCACTAATTATATTAGAATATCCCATAGCATAATGCTCCAGCATGTACAGTATGTCACTAAACCAAATAAAGATAAACCACTGTCTTGTGTACAATCTCAATCAGATATATCATAGCAATCAGAGTGCTCAAAAATATCTATGTACACCTTTATTGCTATGACGAAAGATTTTTTAACGCTCCTAACTCTACGATATATATGATTGTGACTGTACAGTCTTATGATCTTAGGCCTGATGATATTCTAAGATTAAACTACTAATTTCAATAATATTTGCCAAAGCTTGCCATGTCACATGCCTTATAAAGTTTACTTGGAGTGCTCCATGACTATAATATGTTTATGTAATATTAATATACAGGGTGCCCGTGAGGAAAGGGAAAAAATTCAATAGTGGATTTCTGACCAAATTTGAAGTTCAAAATGTCATATGAAGTTTTCTGGATTCAGTCGATTTTAAGAGAAAATTTGATTTTTTCTTAAAACCGTTTTAGACCCTTATGCTATGATAAACGCATTTTTGGAAACGATTTTGTCACCATGTTGTCTTAGTCTTGTCACACTTAATTGACAGAAATCAAATGAATAAAAATATTCTTAATTACCTAGCAAATGTAAAAAAAACTTTTTAAGTGCATTTTTTGCGATAGTTTGATTAATAAAATCCTTTTTTTTGTATTAAGGCATTCAAAACATAAAAAAAAACTGAAAAAAAAAAAATTTTTTTTTTACAGATTCAACCAAAACTCATTTAACATTTTTTGCTTCTTTTAGTCAAAATAATATAGTCTCAGGAATATGCTGTTAGAATTTTTCCCCTTCCTCGTGGGCACCTTGTATGTATTAAAACACCTTTAAATTTTTACACAGATGAGCCAAGCAGGGAAATCATAGTGGAAGTGAACCCAGAGAAATCCCCCGGCAGGGCCGTCTCCAAATGGGACCTGGGTTCCTTCCTGGTGGACTCGCTCAGTGAGCCCAAGTACTACAAATCTGTCATCGGCATCACCAATGTGCCCAAAGCTTAGGATAATATACATTTTATGTCAAGTTATTGTTACGTGAACTTCGAAATCCGTACATTTCGAGGGTTTATCTCTGTCACAATGAAGGCATCTGTAGAGTGACAGGGAATAGAAATTTGCGTATTTTGAAGTTCGCGGTAGGGCCGCTACTATCTGTAAAACAAGACTTGAATAGTCATCCGGGGTAAGATTGATGACAACAACAATTAACAACATGTAAAGGTACATGCAGACCAAAAGAATATTCGCTGTTCTATCCCCCACTCTACGAAATCAACGAATCACGTTTCGTGTAACGATCGAATTTCGTAGAGTAGGGGGATAGAACAGCGAATGCTCGTTTGGTCTGCATGCACCTTTAGGTGCAAAGTTCTGAAGGATTGTTCAGAACTTAGAGCCTTCTACGTTGTTGCTGTCGAGATTATGGCTCAAAGGATGGTAGTATTGTAGATGCTATAGTATGTCTGATTAGGTAATTAAATAGTTCATTAGTTTATCACAGACAAATAGTAGCTAAATCAATTAATTGAATTCACATTGATGAACACAAAGAAATTCTTTGACATGGTTGTGTTAATCTCGCAAGGTATTTTGCATGATATAAGGTTTTGTATTCATTTGGTACTGTTAATATATGGTGAACCTGAATTTAATCATACACTGCAATAAAACACTGTTATTTAAGCATGAATATGTTATTTAAATATAAGGTTCCAAGTTTAAAATCGTATATATTTTAGTTTTAGATGTATCACTGTTTCCAAAATATATGTATACTTGTTAATTTCACTTTTCTTTTTATTAATAACAAATTCTCCTAGTTTGATAACAGAACTAAGTTCTATGTCATCATCATCCTTGAGTTTATCCCGACTTTTGGCCACAGTTCGCCACCTAATCTTCAATATAAATTGCGAACAACCTAAAATGTCCACAAATTCCATTAAAATACTGCTTATTTTTTCTTTTTCCCGTACACGGATCCGTGCTCCCGCTTACGATGGGTTAATCAATGTCATCATGATATTTCATCATCCCAAATGATTTTCCAATTTTAAATTAATGCTTTGTGTTTACGTTGGTCGCAATTTCTAATGGCGGATGGTTCTGCTCTGAGGAAACCGATTGCCATGTTCTAAGTTAGAACTCGCAGGGGCCTATTTAGTATGTATTACGATGCCTTTCCACCTAAGCAAAATCGCGTGTATGCGTTTGATATCACATCCACCGTAATCATGGTCAACACCTGCTACACTGCGTAGCTATGATTACTTGATTAGCTAGCACATCAAGGGGTCGGTCATGTCGTGTCACATGTGACAGAGACAATTAAATCCTCGAAATTTGTAGATTTCGAAGTTCGCGATAGACTAATGTTTAGACTAGCATTGCCGGCTAGCTAGAACTCCCGGCCACGACATTGGTCTAAAGGCTACCAGCGGCGAACGAATCCATGAGTTGGAGCGGGATGCCGATGTGGGTACGAGAGGGAGCACCATACGTTTTCCGCTAAGCCGGTCGCCTTAGACCGATGTCGTGGCCGCGGCGGAATAGCTACAGCCGCCAAATTCGCTAATGCAGTGCTAGCGGCCCTAGAAGAACTACGAAATCGACAAATTTCAGGGATTTTTCTGTGTCACCACGTGTCACTCTAATGACACCGTCGTTGGAGTGACGGAAACAAATCCCCGAAATTTACCAATTTCGGTGTTCGCGGTTGCAGGCCAGTATCATCAGTTCAGTAGATACCATTTCGGTGGTCAAACCCGATAAGTCGAGCAAACAGGATTATAAAATGTATATGACATTGACGTGAGGTTGTTATTTCAATGAAAAAATTTCTCGAGTTATCAGGTTTGACCACTCAACCCTCGAATTATGTACCTACCTTACCTACATACGCGGAACTAAGTAAAGTTCAACTTCGCCTAAAGTACCTATATACCATGAGTTGGAAATTGCAAAGTAATCCTACGTTACGTTTTACTCGATAATGCATTCGATCGCGCTCGCACTGATATATATGAGCGCTTTACGTATCGAGTAAAACCCAACGTTACCGATATACTTGCAAAGTCATGGTATGGCTACTTATTTATTAAGAAAAGCGATCGCGTGACGGCAGTATCTTACAAAAGGCTTGGATTACGAAAAGTTAAAGCTCTGTTTAATGTATGGTTCGAGCAAGACAAGTAATTAAGCTATAGTTGACAGGAGAAGCCAGCATCGACAGACTGATGATGATGATGTTAAAATTTCTGTTAATCATTATTACAACTTGTGTAATGAAAATTACGTCAATGTTCTTGTTGATCGCTATTAACACTTGATTTCAATGCGCATAAATTGTGATCTACTTGTACTTGAATGTTAAGTATTTCAACAAAACTAGTAGGAATCGTGTAGGTATAGATAGAACTACAAATGCTTAGATATTTTTTTATTAGGTACTGTCACGTATATAAACATGCGTACCTACGCTTCGGAACTTATTACCATGGGATTTAAATTAGAATATAGGTGTGAGAGATGCGCGAGGCCTATCAGGGTTGCGTTTTATAAAGTTAAAATTTTAAATTTTGCTGTTTGTCTCTCTTTCTAGCCATGTGCGTGCGTTAGAGAGGCAAACAGTGAAATTGTAAAATGTAACTTTATAAAACGCGACCCTGGTCGACCGACTGTAGATAGGTCTCTCCGATTATTATTTTTTAGAAAATTATGCTTTTGAATACGATACTGTATATACTACGGTACCGTACTTAATGATACGCGGAAAAAGCCTAGAAAAACGAATTAGACAGCTAACCCCGTAGTCTATCAGGTTGATCATTAGTTCTACTCGATTATGTAATTCCGGTGCATAGATTTAATTATTTTTCCCCTCACTAGCTCGTAAAGCGCTCGTTTATCCTTTAATTTAATACGAGCGGGTAAAAACGCTTTTTACACACTTGTGAATAAAGTAATTTGACATTTCTCTAATTCCTATAGCCCCCTACTGCCTAGTATAAGTGGATCTGTATGACCGTAGTAAACATGCGCAATCGGAGCTCACGTGTTAAATTGGTCGGGTCTCATGTGACTTTGTAAGCCATTGGCAATATTTAAATTCCATAAGTAACTCTATTCTACGATACGTTTCGACATTGAGTTTTAAATAGTTTCTTTATGTTAATTTACATTTGGATGAGATTTGTAATCATATTTCCTCGCGATAGTGAGGGGAAAAAAGTTGTATTACACTTGGCGGCAAAGTTTGTTCAACTCTCGTGCCTTGAGACCTTCGCAATGCTCAAGATTCCAGTTTTTTAACCACTCGCTACGCTCGTGGCTCAATTTTGGAATCTTTCGCCAGCTCAGGTCTCAATATTGGCACGACAGTTAAACAACAACTTCGCCCCCTTGTATAATAAATAACTGATGTCGCAGTGCACCTTGGTCCGGTTTTCTAAGAATCATACCTAAGTATCTATAGCGTATACAGGGTGGAAACGGACGACGTTCCATCCCGCTACCGACCGAGTCTACCAACCCTTACGATGAACTTTCAGTATGGGACCAACATCGAAAGCGTACATGGAAAATTGACTTTTCCATACTATTGAACTCTAACTAATCACTCACTTTGTATGAGGGGTTAATAATTTTTTTTTAAATTTCGATGTTGGTCCCATACTGAAAGTTCATCGTAATGGTTGGTAGAATCGGTCGGTAGCGGGAAGGAACGTCGTCCCTTTCCACCCGGTATATAATATATTATGAGCGGGTTCTTTCCATGCGTGTTTTTGCACTCGACTGTACTTACGGACTCGTTACCTAATAATATACAACAAAGAAAAAGTATAACTTTAATGAACTAAACTAATATGTTATGGGAGAGCTATTTGTCCCACTTTCCAGTGTCAGCGTCTAATACTTTGTATATTGTACCAATACCTATCTATCTAGTATAGGGTGTTCCTGACTATTTGGTCACTTTGACTGCTACCAAGTGTTTGAGGCCGATTGTACTTTCAAGTGGATTAAGTTTAAGGTAACCGAAATTGTTGAAATATATATATGCTTATTATTTATTTGTATATCATCGGGCGAACTATAGACCGCTCACTTAAGTACCTACACCATAAAAAGTTCCATCACGTTTTTACATTTTTATTCTAGTTACATCCATTTTTTAGCACGTCCATTAGAAATGAGCTGTACGTGAGCTGACAATATCTCTATTAATTTTATTTATGATTGGCGTTGACGACCCCCTTTTTATTTGCCTGCTGATTCTGGTGTCAGACTCGGACGAGGTTAAGGACGGACTCCAAATACCCCACTGTTCCTGGGCTAAGGATCCCATGGCCAGCCAAGTCTTCGCAGTCAGGAGTTCAGAGGACTCTGCGTAGCTTCCTGAGCTCAAACTGCTGAAAGAACTTTCATCCAGAATCACACGAATGCGACCAGTGCGGATATTTTCGTCTACACTTGGTATAGACGGGCTAGTGAATCCATACGTCGTTGTAGAGATTGGATAACTGGTGTAGATTGATGATTCTTGTAGAGAAAAAAGTTCACGCGTGGACGTCCAGGACTCTGTCTCCCATGGGGTCTCTATCATGTCCAGAGTGTCCGTCAACGAGCGTTCGATTGAACAGGAGCTAAATGTTGCACGAGAGGTGGGGGTCTTCGCATCAGTTTCTGTCTGAGTAGCCCCTTCGCGGGAAGGATTTGGAGTATTGAACCAGGAGTAGGACATTACGCTGTGTGTATGCGGGACATGGTTAAGAATGGATAGATTTCTGTGGCCATTATGAGCAGCCAGCGGTAAGCTAGTATGGAGACGACGAAGCTCTGTAGATATGCAACAGGATTCATTGTGGACTTTGGAGATCTACCTTTTGCACTTAACAGTTCCGTGTCTTGATATAGGTAAGTATTTACATTCTATTAAGCATGGTATCGGATTACTACTCCATGTGTTTTTTAATTAATGATTCTTATGTATAGGTATATCTTAGTGAGGTTTGACGGAAGCTTACTGACTGACGTTTGTGAGATTATTTTATGGCCTATTTATGTCATTTTTGACAATAATCCCTAATGTAACCATCACGTAACCATAGTATAATCATATACTTTTATTAGACTATGAACGATGGACCATGCATGGATCTAAACTTGATCTAAACCGATTGGTTTAGGTAGGCTATACCGAATGTCGTTCAAAGTTAATTTTATACTCATTAAAAATACGCACATAATTATATTATTTTCAGTGATTTTCAGTACTCACTCACAAGAAAACTCATTACTATCACACTGCAAAGCTAAATGAGCGAGATCGAGACAGTTGCACTAAATTCACGTGGAACTGTACTAAGACTGTACTCTTACTTCAGGCATGTGCATGTTGCACGGTAGTTTTAGGTAAAATTATTTTTAAGCGGTGCATAATTGTTCAGCTACCAAACCTAAGGTACTGGCAGAATACCAGCGATGTGGCTTGGCGCATCATTATGCTGAGCCAGCGCCTTTTCTATGCCACGACACATGGCTTCATTGCTTGTAGTTTAAGTTCCTGTTCTCATGTTAGTTTTAAGTTACATGAATGTTACATTTTGCTTATTGTTGCAATTGATTTTGTTTGTTTTTATCTAAGCCATGTGTTGTGGGAATGAATAAAGATTTATCTGTCTATCTATGTGATGTGCCATCGCATCGTCTACATTTCGCAATTTTTATTATAAGGTCTAGTAAACTGTCATTATTGGTAAAATGATTTGAGTATTAAGTGTTCTGACGTAAACCAAGAAACGTGACTGCTATTCACGTGTTTAAATGTAAATGTTTATTAATTATTCTGTGGTCTCGTTTGCCACTGTCCGTTATACGAGACAACGAATAGGTATAATTAATTAATGAATACATAGAGTTCAATCAGTCAAGGATATTGTAACTATTTTGTACTTTGTCACAGTGATAATCATTATTACGTAGGTAGCTACTTATGTGCTCACTCTGAGTCTCTGAGCATTAACAGGCGCCAGGAGCTTAACGGCTTGCATGAATGTATGAGTTTGTATGAGCAGGATAGACAGAAAGTAAGTTACGGATTATCAAGCTGAAGTGGTACTTAAATTGGCAGGCCACATTGCACTTTGAAATGTGTTATCGAATTTAATTTAATTTTTGTTTTTATTTTTATATTTTAATTAAGTTATAGGTTTACCTACGTTGACATTTTTACATATTATAATTTTAAACCGCATGGTTCCCTCATATGTTTGTACGTCTGCATGCAGGCTGAATACACTGGACAACATTATTGTAACAACTGAAGAACTGTATTCTGAACAAATAAATTCTTTGACTTTGACGTAGAGCAGATGGCCGATGGGGTCGAAAAGTGCTCGAGTGGAGACCACGGTTTGGCAAACACAATGTAGGACGTCCACCCAAAAGATGGACAAGCGATCTTATGAAAACCGCCGGGAGACGCTGGATGCAGGTCGCTTCCAACCGGTGTATGTGGAGGTCCAAAGGCCTAATGATGGCTGTGGAATGAATACGGCTAAAATGATGATGAAGTTAAGTTGAATACACGGCGGCAGATCATGGTAAGCACACTAACTTAATTGTAAGAAATCTCTAGTTGTCACTCTCTCAAGGTATCAAAATCGTATCAATAATGCTGGCCAACCGATTTGTCAGTAGAGAAAAGCGAGAAATAAAATAATTAAGCCTTTTAAACGAAGATTAATTTGCTTGTATCCAAACGCTATCAAACACGTAGAAAAAAAAACGGTTTGTTGTGCTGTCAGTGTCAATACTGTCAAATTTTTAAGCACGCTTGTTAGGTTATAAAATATTATTGTCGATTAATACTAATTGTAGGCCGAAATAAATCAAAATAAAATGGGTACCGATGAAGCTAAATTAAAAGAATTCAGGCTAAAACCAATGAAATGTGAACTGAATTTCCTCAGTAAATCAGATGGATCCGCTATTCTATCTCAAGGTAAATAAAACCTTCAAATTAACTATTAAAGATATACATTTCAAAGGAAACATGAAACTTGATTACTACATTATATTCTAGGCGGTACAGTGGCAATGACGAGCGTCAACGGACCATTGGAAGTGAAAATGTCGAGTCAAAGTATAGAGAAGACAACACTGGAAGTACTATTCAGCAGTAAAGGCGGGAAACCTTCTGTAAAAGACAGGTAATACAATACTCACACTTTGCGTTCCCATGGATTGAATATACTCACATCCATAGATTTAATTTTTACATATTAAATTATTATTGAACTGGATTAATCACGTAATTTAAGTTGATGATTGCTGGACAAGTTTCGACCCATTAAAGAACATTGATTTATTACAACAATGGAAAACATTAACATACCCAATTGGTAATAAGCTCTTGATAGCTTAATGAAGGTGCTATCCAACAATGGCACTTAAAAAGTAACTTGAAATTGTATCATGAATTGACACTAATTTTTTCAACAAACTTACTCATTTAGTCTAACTGAAAGATCATTATTAATGTTCAGAGTTAAAATTGGAGGTCTCAATATCCCTGAATCTTTTAAATAAATAAATAATAAGCCATTAATTAGCCATATACTACAACATTTGCATGCATATGTTAAATTTTTGTCTTGAATCATATATTATTCAACATATGGACCCCTTGTTAGGTAAAGGGCTCCTCCATCTCCTTCCAGTTCCTTCTCATCCATCCCTAGTAATATCCATTCTTTCCCTGCTATTCTGCGAAATCTATGAAATAAGGCCTCGGTCGTTTTGACCAGCCGCCGCCCGCCGCGTGCGGCCGACGACAGACGCCGGCCGCCGCGGCCAGCGTGTGAACTGGGTATTATGGTCGTTTTGAGATCGTAGCCGCGGCGGCCAGTCGCGGCGGCCAATCGCGGCAGTTTCCGAGGGTTTTGTTTGTGAACGGACGTGTGTGATGGAAAAAACTATAGCATATCTACTGCTTAAGGAAGAAGAGGAGGAGGACTATCTAATAGTATTAAGAAAGCAGAAGAAAAAGAAGAACAACATATTTAAATGTAGAAAAACGGAGGGTGCCTACAATATTTTGATCACTAGGCATTTAAATGATAATGAACTAAAATTTGTGGAATATTTTCGACTATCACGGGCGGAATTTTCGACAGTACTAAGGTTGATTGAACAAGATTTGACGAATCCACCAACTAACGTCCATCCCAACCCTATTTCTGCTGCGGAAAAATTGGCGTTCACCCTGAGGATATACTCTCCCATACTTTTTGCTTCAAATTATTGTTTTTGAAGTTTTTATCCTGCGAATCGTACAATATACTGTGCACTTTAACTAATTCAATCAAAAACTCGTCACTTTCCTTTGTAAATTTATCCATATTGTCCGAGCGTCCACACGCCGCTATGCTCCAAAATGACTAGAGACGCGGCGGCCAGCGGGCGGCAGTAGCGGGCGGCGCGGGGACGCCGCACGCGGCGGCCGAAAACGACCACTCCCGAACATTCCCGAATACACCATTCACACGCTGCGGCCGACTGGACGTCGTCGGCTGCGGCCGGCGGGTGAAAACGACCAAGGCCTAAGTAAATTAAATAATTCCTTTTTAGTACAGATGGTGCCTTTTTTAGGCACTAGTGTGAGAAGTGGGTCATTTTACGTCAGGCCCAAAACTTCGGAGGGCCATCTGTACTAAAAAACATTGTACGAGACACATGCAAAAACGAAATTTGTAACTTGTGGCGGTTTAAAACACTCCCTATTGGTCCTATCGCACTTGTGTCGTAATGTACTATTTCAGGTCTTTTTAAATTTATACTTTTGTCCTGTTAGATATAAAGAGAATGTGATCCGTCAAACATGTGAAGAGGCCATCCTGAGCACCCTGTACCCTCGCACCGGCATCACAGTCACAGTGCAGGAGTTGGAGGACTATGGAGGGGTAAGTTTTTTATTTGTTTTATCATCTTGCCTCCTAGACAGTCAAATTCGCCAATGAATTTTGAATTGATAGTGTAGGAAATAAAGATGAATTTATTTTGTTTGAGGAGACCTTTGTGCCTGTTAAGAGGTCTAGAGTTGAAGTTAAAATTTCAAATGCATGTGGAGACAAAGAGTTTCATCCTCTTGCAAAAATATTAATAGGAAACATCCTCCTTACTTGTATTTACCCAAGGAGTGTACACAAATGGGGTGTATTATACTGTATTTCAAAGTAAAAATAATGTAAGATTGTGTTCAAATAATTTAAATATGGGACTATGTTAACCCCTTGTGTGTCGCGAATATTTTTTTCTAATAGTTTTGCCACTGATGAGTGCTCAGACATACAAAGGGTTAACGGTCTGAAGGTGATATGGAAAGTTTGGTACTTGTTTCATGAGCCTTTGAAGTTGGATGGAAAACCCCATTTTTAACCGACTTCAAAAAGGAGGAGGTTTACAATTCGTCGATATCTTTTTTTTTTTTATGTATGTTCCCCGATTACTCGAAGACGCGTGGACCGATTTGAAAACTTCTTTTTTTGTTTGAAAGGGTATACCTTCTAGTTGGTCCCATTGTCACCGAATTCAGATCTGATGATGGGATCCTGGAGAAATCGAGGGAACTCTTCAAATGTTGTAGGCATACATGACATTTTTCATTTATTTTCGAAGACTAATCAAGTATTTGCGTCTATCATGAACGTTTTAAGTTGGTGATCTGATGATGGAAGGTACAACTCCTTAGCAATTAGGAGTTGGGGGATAATTCTTTAAGTTTAACATATTTCATGTATTTTGGAAGCTATTTGAGTATTTGCCTTTAGGTGGTCATCCTTTCATGTTGGTGAGCTGATGATCAAAGGTACAACTCCTTAGAGATTAGGAGTTGGGGGACAATTCTTTAAATATAACATATTTCATGTATTTTGGAAGCTATTCGAGTATTTGCCTTTAGGTGGTCATAGTCTCACGTTGGTGAGCTGATGACGAAAGGTATAACTCCTTAACGATTAGGAGTTGGAGGATAATTCTTTGAATATAACAACTGTCATACATTTTCGAGATCTATTCAAGTGTTTGCTTAGTAGTTATGACATGTTGGTTAGCGGTTAGTGATTCTTTAAATAATATATTCAGATTTTCTGGCCTATTATAGTGCAGTACATTCTAATTATAAGTATTTAGAGCACACTAAATAACGATTTTATACTAAAAAGCAAAAAATAAAATATTTTAAAATAAAAATTAAACCGCCTTCAAAAATTAACCCAAACTAAAAAGTAAAAAATAATTTTAGTTTCTACTTCTTAGGACTTCCTACCCAAACCTTTTAACCTTTTACCCTATTCATTGAAATAAAATATTATGGCTAGGTATCCTACAGATTTCTTAGAAGTCGGTGCCAAGCCAAATATGTTCACTTCGCGAGTATATGATTGTATTCGATAGAGCTTTGTAACTTACTGTCACTCCGGTTATGTTTTCATCAAAATGACTGAGGTAGATCATTCTGTTGATAAAAACATAATCGGCGGCACTTGGCACCGACTTCTAAGAAATCTGTAGGATACCTAACCATAATATTTTATTTCAATGAATAAGGTAAAAGGTTCAAAGGTTTGGGTAGGAAATCCTAAGAAGTAGAAACTAAAATTATTTTTTACTTTTTAGTTTGGGTTAATTTTTGAAGGCGGTTTAATTTTTATATTAAAATATTTTATAAAGTATGAAAAAATTCACAAATTCATGATAACATTGGAAACCCCATAGAGCATCTTTTGTTATAATAAGTTTATGAAGTACTTATTTTTGGATATGGTTTAACAAATAGTTTGTAAATAATTGAGACTTAAGATGAATTATGAGCTTTTTGTTTGGATGTTTTTTGTTGATTATTTAATGTTATATTGATTGTTTGCCTGAAAACAGGGATGTACAGTACAGTCAAAGACAAAATAAGGTGTACACAAAAATGTTCAAAAATATGTCCCAGTCAGTGCACTCTAACTCTGTGTAATAAGAACATCGTAACATATTTAAGAGCGGATTCTTTCGATACTTCTTTTTGCACTTGACTGTACAGGCACATGTAATTTCGTTCTACTACTATATTTAGTTGATATTTTATATCATTGTATTTGTAATGAATTAATCCAATAAAATTTTATTATTATTGTTACTACACTGGTCTTAGCATCCTCGTATGTCAGCATTGAATGAGAACTGAAAACAAGAATATACTTCAAGTTATTTGTTACTTAGCGAGCTTTGCCTGCAATCAACGAAATTACTGAATAATCTGTTTTTCTACCCACAGCTTCTATCTACCTGCGTAAACTCCGTCTGCCTAGCGCTCATAAACTCAGGCGTGGCGATGCGGCACGTGTTCGCAGCCGTGCTATGCTGTGTGGACGACCGAGGAGACATCCTGCTGGAGCCTGAGGCAGATCAGCTGGAAGTAGCACGAGCTGTGCTAACCTTCGTGTTTGATGAGCGAGATAAGAGCCTCGTGACAGGTAAGACCTTAGGACCTTAACACAGATTCAGGACTGTACTGTAAACGAACTATGAGTGAATAAAGTGATCAAAAATATTTAACAATACAACAAATAAAAATATGCACAGTAGCAGATAGGTATGGGTATTTTCACTTCTAGGGACACCCAATTAGCTCAACTCTCACAAAAAAGTTAACTTCGAAGTCAGCTTTGTAACAATTAAGCATGAAATATTTACGTAATCCACTTTATTCGTTGTGGATTGCGTATTCTTTGTGGATTAAATGATAAAAAAATATTTTTGTTAATATTTAATGCTTAAATTGTCGTTACACAGCTGACATCGAAGTTAACTTTTTTGTGAGCGTTAAGCTAATTGGGTGTCCCTAGAAGTGAAAATGCCGGTAACATAGATAGATTTTCTATTTTTTACTAACTATATGAATAAAAGAGGGATGAACAGTCTATCTCGACATATTGTCGCAGTAATCCTGTGCTAAGCCTAGTAGCCTACAACACTTAGTTTATCTCGTGATTCCGTTTTATACTACCTTTCTTACTACCGAGTTAGGCCTCTCGCCGCTAGATGGCGCTAACCTCAAAATTGATCGACCCATCGTTTCAGGTTTCACGGAGGGCAATTTCAGCGAAGACACATACAAAGAGGCGATGGAGCGATGCCGATCAGCCAGCGACCTGGTGTTCGCGTTCTATAGGGATATTGTTAGTAAATATTCTAATGTTATTGGATGATAAATGTAAAAATTGTATTTGAATGAAGAGCTAATGGAATTAATTATGAATGATGTGTGAATGAAATATGGGTAGTAATATTCATGAATAGGGTTAGGATTTCGGTGGCATTTATGGAACAGAGAGCAGTGGAGTCGATGTTTCAAACATTTTTTACTTGAATAAGTGATTAACTTATAAAATAATAACGAAATAGTGTTTAGTTCAAGCTGCATTTATCAATGAATTTAAATAAATAGCGTGAATTTTATTTTTGATAATCAAGAAAAATATTAATTTTCAATAAAAATGTTGATAAATGAGAAAATATATTTATTTGATTTTCATGGTTCTTGTTTTCTCGGAGCCCATAAATATTATATAATAATCATAAGCTATATTATAAAAAAAATATTGAACTTCATTTCATAGGTAGTCAAATTTTAATACAATAAAATTATTTTAAGTATTATGGGCGAAACCCTGTTAAAAATAATATATTTATGTATTATTTTTGATTAATTAATTATTCAATCAATCATAAACAATTTGAGCAACGACTCCACTGTTCTCTGTTCACCTAATGCCACCAAAGTTCCTAACCCTATTCATGAATTAAACCTTTATTGTCATTTAAAGGTACTTCTTTCCTATTGAATTGTATGATAAAAATCATGACTACACTCCTACCAGTTGCTTACTATTGGCCACAAGAAAGAGGGGCTCTACAGTTCAGCTGAACACGCACTTTTTCTTCCCTGTGGTCGATAGTTAACACCCTGTGGACAGGTAGTAATGATTTTTATCATACAACGCAGTGAAAAAGGAGTACGTCTTAATAAAGATAAGGCTTTCATAAGAAAATCAAGCTTTATAGGCCTTGACTTTTAGATTGTCCACCAGAAAGAATCCGAACATGGGTTTGCGTTTGACCCTCATATAGGCTACAAGGATATTGAAGTCTATTAAAAATGTAGCATTTTAGCATCTATTATCAATATTATCATCGATACAAAATTAAGCCATTAACCTGATTGTATTTAGATAAGAATGCAAAATTTTGTGACAGTTTCAAATCCCAATACAATTTTACTAAGCAACTGTGACCCTTATTACGGGTCGATTAAAAAAATTTACATAATGAGGGTTTTCGATATTTTTTCTGCCACCAGGCGGCGCTAGAGTAGGCGTCTGGTCCAAACAGCTGTCAGATTCAATATTCATAGTTACTGGACATAAAATATCGAAATTCTACTTTATTTGGAAGTTTATAGATTTTGTAATGGATTACGACTAATAAGAGGTCGTCGAACTGAAGATTGAGCTCTAAAACAGGCGCGCAAAGTCATTGCACTGGTACTAAAAATAATTACTATAATTTTGTTCATTTCATCGGAATTGACTTGGAACTATTTTTTTTATTTATATTTGAAAACAATATTCCTAAAGTAATGGTTTTCAGAATAAATAAACCTATAAATGTATTGAAAATTAAATGCGCGTGTTTATTTTGACAGTTCGTTAGACCTTTCCCACAGTGCTGCCATCTCACCTCCCCATAGTGGCAGAAAAAGTATCAAAAACCCTCATTTAAGGCCATTCATGAAAATAAAATTTTCATAATTTTTGTGTTACAACTTTAGGCACTGAAAAAGGGCGATACATTCCAATTTTATGTGAGTGATCAACAATACGAACCTATACGAGTATATATTGGTTTAAACTTTCACGATTATCACTCATATTTTAAAGACAAACGGGTCTTAATCGCGTAAACTTACGTTTAATTTATATCCTGACGTTTCGGGCATGACGTTAAACCCGTGGTCGCAGGCAGACTGGCGAGAGAATGTATCAACACCTTCGAGCTTTCGAACTACCTGCACTTGATCTTGATTATTCACTTCTAGGCTAGGGTTGTCACTAGGTCTACACACAACACTCACAACATCCACTGGCTTTAAAATGGATGTTTCACCACGCTTACATTTGTAAATCACGGGATTCCACGCGGACGAGATTCCTTGCCCCTCATTTTGATTAAAATTCTATACGAGTATCTTTTAAATTTGCCCCTTTTTACTACTGCCTAAGATTGTTGGAGAGATACCACATAGTTTGTATGACTAACTTTCGTAACACAATTGACGCGATCGGGATTTTATTTTGACTATGGCCTTAACTATGTACATTTTTTTTTGCAATCAATCCTCATGTTGTCGCTACTAAGAATTTCAGAATAATTTGCATTTTCTTCATTATCCTGCCGCTATCGCAGGTGTATGGGATTGATGTCGCAGCTTTAGAATTAAAGTGACCGAATCCAACATTTTGGAATTTAGTTATGTACTTAATTAAATTAAAAACTCAAAATTCCTAATTCGAAAATTTTAGATTAGGTCACTATAATTCTAAAGCTGCGATGTGTACAGTCGACGTCAAAGATATCATTACAGTTTAAGTGCCAAAAATATATAAGGTCCTAATTTATTAGTTGCAGATATTTTAACACATGATACTTTACATTAAAATAATTAACTTTAAATATAAATTAAGAAATCTTTTCAATTTACCTTTTTTATTTGATTTTCCTAACAAAAAAATAATTATAATTTCGTCTAAAAAAATCATCATGTGCATTATCACATGTCACAATAACACTGTCTGTCATGTCATCAAACGACACAATCCACGGGAAAATAACATGACATTGACAATCAAGTATTTTAATTTATCGACGTGAAGTGGCCAGTTCCAGTTAAGTGGTACGTAAAAGAGGTACTAGAATCTGTACAATGAGTTTTCATTTAATAATCACATAAACAGGGTGTTTTTACGTAGCA
Organism: Thaumatotibia leucotreta; assembly: GCA_025490895.1. NCBI lineage: Eukaryota > Metazoa > Arthropoda > Insecta > Lepidoptera > Tortricidae > Thaumatotibia > Thaumatotibia leucotreta. Next base: position 38,175 of record JALPQI010001907.1, read on the forward strand.
AATTTGTTTTTCCGTTTTCTCCAAAAAAACATCGTAAAAGCTATAATGTTTTACGATTTAGTATACTCCAGAGACCGAGTACTATCAGCTGTAAAATATCTGCATCTAATAAATTAGGACCTTATATTTACACGACCTTAATGTGATGGCAATAAAGACGTGTAAATATATTTTTGGCACCTAAACCGTAATGATATTTTTGACGTCGACTGTACATACAAATAACTGCAAACATATGTACAATTACAATTACGTACAATTTTTGATTTGAAATTGTTGTGCTCCATATGTTTGTGCACATTTGCAGCATATATGATATATTTGAACAACAAAACTTTTACTTTTTATCTAATTTTAAATAAATGGGCATTTTTAGTTTTAGGGACACCCAATTAGCGTGACATTAAAAAAACCTTAATTCGTATATCGTAGCGATAATTTAAGCTTGATTTATTTTTTATATTATAATATCGATTATAGTTTATAAAATTAACACCGAAACCGAATTGTTTTTGAAATTTTGTACTTTATTGTCATTACAAATCTGACAAAAATTGAGGTTATTTAATATCACGCTAATTGGGTGTCCCTAAAATTGAAAAAGTTCAAATATAAGAACTGAACAATCATTTAATCTCCACATAATTGTGCCCTAAAATTTACTACCAATTACAGTGACGTATTTGATAGGCATCACCGCTGCAGAATGCACAAATAGTAGAATAATGCCGCTCTTTGTGCCGCCGCCGCTACCGAATATACTCGCGGGGGGCACACTGGGAGATGTGCAAAATGTCCATTAATTCAAAGGAGAGGTCATAAATAAATATTCTGCCCAGGCGCGGATTCAAGATCCCCCCTTGACATTGGATCTAGGTGTGATTTTAGCATATATGTTGTGTAAACTTCGAAAGAAAATGCCGCCCCCCCTGAACAAAATCTTGGATCCGCGCCTGATTCTGGGACATTTACACTAATCGACGGTAAACTCAATTATGGCTTGTGATGTGCAGTCAAAAAAAAAAAAAGTGTATATAAAAATGCTCAAAAATATGTCCCAGTGCACATGTAATAAGGACGTCCTAATAGTGATTAGTATTAAACTTGCTCAGCATCATTGACTCTACCTGCCTACTCATTTTTATCAAAATCGAAAACGTGATCCAAATGTACAAACTTTAAAAAAAATGCTCTTGTACAAAATGCTATTGCTATCGTAAATTTCAAACACGTCTCTATCACACTCGATCATGACGACTTAGTTGAAGTAATAGAGACAGATCAATTTGTTTATGCCCTCCGGCCGGCAAACAGCACTTTGCCGGCCGCTGTGCTAAACTAAGATGCCACCTGCCGGCTCCGTTGAGCAGAAATTATTTTTATCAAAATCGAATCGTAATCAAATGTATTTTTTTTTAGAATTGCACACGAAAGTGACAGTGCTCCCTGTACGCCCCGACTCGCGAAAAAAGAGCAAGATGTCTCCCGATCTGAGATGCAAATGGCCGCCAAACGTGCCGCCGCACATTTAAATGTCACCGACTGTCGGTACCATTGTGCCTAAATAGCGGCTCTTTAATAATACATACGTATTGCTGATGCAGTTGATCACATGTACACCTTATGTACATAGATATAAGGGTCTTGAGCGGTCAGCTGATTGTGTTCGCGCTTGTATGTTAGTGCTGCTAGACGTCAAAGTAAGAAATCTGTATTAATATGAAGCAGAAATGACACAACGGATGTCGAGCTGCAGAAAAAGCCCAGAAAATCGAACTAAGGTCATGCGGGCAAATACAACTATGAGGTAAATTCAACTAATGGAAATTTCTTTTAATCTGTTTTTAAGAACTTTTGGAAGATACCTAGAACATTTTTTGATTTATTTCAAAAGCAACACAATAGTAGGTAAGTATGATCTTTTTTTAAATTAAGAGTAGGTATTTCAATTAGTCAGATTTACCTCATAGTGGCATTTGCCCCGCATGGCCTTAACTAATATTAAATATGAATCTCAAAAATCTGTTATGAAATATTACAAATAATTAACTAAATAGTTAGTACTGTGTTCCGGTTTGGGGGTAAGATAGCCGGTGTAATTATTGGCATAGAGGCAATCTATCTAAGTCCTCAGGGTAGGCAGCGCATAGGCGATTTTTTGGTCACTATGTTCATGGGCCTCATTTCCCGCTTTGAGAGCTCAGTTGTATACCTTCGTCACATAAAAAAATAGTTTGTACCTAAGTGTTAGAAGCAGCAGAGAATTGGGGTTCTGGATGGAAAAAGTAACTGAAGTAAATCCGCTAAAGGAGAAACATTTTATTTCCTTCATTATAATCATCATCATCATCATCAGCCCGTTGCAGTCCACTGCTGGACATAGCTCCCCCAAAAATTATCTGCAAAAGTCTGCAACAGTATACAGGGTGTTACACCACCCACTGAAAACCTTGAACGGGGTGATTTAGTAGGCTATACTTACCTATTATATTTACCTATTATATTTACTATGGGGCCAATAACGAAAACTAAAAAAAATTGTCTTTTTCATACATTGTGACCAATCGATAACGAACGACATTTTGTAAGAAAGACCCATTTTTAGCCATAGTTAGCTTCATACTAAAAGTTGTTCAGTATAACCTACCAAATCAACCCGTTCAAGGTTTTCAGTGGGTGGCGTAACGCTTTATATATTGAAGTCTGCGTAAAATGTAATCGTAATCTTTACCAGATCTTCAAACATCTGTATAATTTCAGAAAAGTTGTATAGCTGGCAGCACCGTCGCTCCTTAACACGAGTACCTCACCATTCATGACCTTTATTACAATGTATTTAAAGTACATGAATAGCCATACGTACACTGTGAACGACGGTGTGGTCATAAAGTTATATACGATTTTGCGTCTTATGTTAATGGCTTAAGGTGGTACGTGTATACATATTATGCTCAAAACTGCTTGAATATTAGATGAAGTTGATCGGCGTTGTTTTTTGACGCTGCAGCTTGACTTTATTTGCATTCGTTTGTTTCCTCCCGGCTTCAGCTTTCTGATTTAAATGATCGACGGAAAAACAAAATGTTAGTAGCTTTGGGCTTGTCCATTATCATACTGTATAGGGGGAGGGGGGTCAAGAAGAAATCACCAATTATCACCATAGGGGAGGGGGGGTCATCGGCAAAATCACGTGTAATTTTTTGTTACTCTCGAATCTGTTGAACAGCATTATAGCCAGTAAAAAAATATCTTTCCTTTTTTATAAAACACTTTTTAAATACTAAGTTTTAAAACTTCGCGATCATTTACCTTTTACCTCGTAGTTGGCAAACAAGTACGTAAATTCAAGTGTTATTCAAAGACTCCTTAATTTGGCAAAAAATTACACGTCTTATTGGCTTGGGAGGGGGGGGGGGCTCTAGAAAATATCAACATGGGGGATGGGGGGGGGTCTAAAACAAGCCAAAAATCGTATGACGTGATTAATGGACAACCCCTTTACTGTTAGCTGCGGCAGCAATACCTGTCTAGTGTTTGCATAACAGACTTTTCATGCATACAGGACACGACTGAAATGAAATGTCTGCCAAAGTGTCCAAGTGTTCCTAAACGACTAATGTACGAAGTTTTTTTACGTTTCGACTTTCTTCGTAATTTTCCTAAGAAATTATTCAAATTAGCACAGTGGATAGGGGCGGCAAAATATAAATGGCCTACAGGCGGCAAATTTCTAAATCCGGCACTGCATACAGGGTGTTAGACGAGCCACTGAAAACCTTCAACGGTGGGATTTAGTAAGCTATACTGAACAACTTTTACTATGGGGCCAATCACGAAAAAAAAATTGTCTTTTTCATACGTTTTGACCGATCGATAACGACATTTTGTATCAAAGAGTTTTGCTCCATAGTAAAAGTTGTTGTTGTTGTAAAAGTTGGTTGTACCTACCAAATCACCACGTTCGTTTTCAGTGACTCGTGTAAAGGTGCATTCAGACCAAACGAGCATTCGCTATTCTATCCCCCCCGAAATTCGAACGTTACACAAAACGTGATTCGTTGATTTAGTAGAGGGGGGGGGGGGGATAGAATAGCGAATGCTCGTTTTGGTCTGAATGCACCTCAACACCCTGTATTTGACCCGCAACATTAGAGTCAGATTTATAGAAAGTTCAAGTACCTACCAAATTCCTGTGCATTATTTTTTCCGGCCATTTTCGCTTGTATGGACACCCGTGACATTGAACAACCTTAATTGCAGTCAGGTTCGTAACGACAATAGGGATGATGACTGTAGTTAAAATAAATTATTTAACATTATGCACGACATAATTCACGAAGACATTATTACTAAGATGTAGATTGCAATTGTAATTTTTGTACAGAATAATTAGATATAAGATCAGAAATAGTGCTGCCGCGGCCAACTTATGGTCTGGTTGCATTGACGTACACGTGCATTGATCACTACTTACACAATCTAAGGTTAACCAATTAACACGAGGTCAACAACTGGTTAAGTCCATAGAATGTAGACCCTTCTAACCTCGTGTTAGTGGCCAAATCCTGGATCATGCAAATGTGTATTTACCTTAGTCAATGCCCAAAACACAAGTCGCGACAAGCGATATTGTTTGTCAGGTCTATATCTAGGCCCATAACCCGTACGAGGCTAATCTGACGGGGAATTAAAGCAAGATGGCCGCCGCGGGGTGCCTTTAATTGAAGCAGGCTGCAGCGGCAGTATGGTCAGGCGAACAGCGCAAATATCCACGTCCTCTTGTTACGAATTTTCATGTTCGCGTAAAATAGTAGGCTAGGGGGGGGGGGGGGGGGGTGCTAACATGATCTGGGTATTTTCACTCACCTAATTAACGATGAAGAGACACTCGGGTTTGGTGTGCATTTTACAAAATATAAGCCATAACATTATAGTGATCAAGTTAAAATTTCTAAAGTACTTAACTGTCGTTACAAAGCTGACTGCAATTAAGGAATTAAGGTTTTTTAATTTCACTCTGATGGACAGATGACCTTATGAAGGTCGCCGGGACACGCTGGATGCAGGTCGCATCTAACCGGTACAAGTGGAGGTCCAGAGGTCTATGTTCAAATTCAAATTCAAATTCAAATTCAAAATCATTTATTCGTTATATGTTCAGCAGTGGACGTCTTATGGCTGAGATGATGATGATGATGAATTTCACTCTGGGTGTCCCTAAAAGTAAAAATGCCTATCTATTAATTTCGCAATTCAGTTTAGGACCTAATCTGAATGTGTCAGTTTCATAGAATAACTGCCAATAACTGACAAGCCGAATCTAAACAGAATGGCATGAAGAGATCGTAGCCCCCCAAGATGCTTAGCCAAGTTGCCAATTGCTAGCGCTTAGTAGCGTATCGTATTTTTCCCTTTCTGTCACTCTTCCATATTAGTGCGACAAAGACAGTTAGCTGCCTTTCGCTTACGATTGACGATGAAGCGCTAGCGATTTGCAACTTGTCTGAAGCACCCAGGTGGCTTATCATGCGTTTACCGTTTATCGTGCTACTCGTCATTTTCGCATTTGCATACCTACTTGTTAGAACGTGACGGCAACAACGACGAACGATTAAACACGGGACCATCATAAGCCTACAGCACAGAGTGCTTAGACAAGTTGCCAATCGCTAACGCTTAATCGTCAATCGTAAACGAAAAGCTAACTGTCTTTGTCGCACTAATATGAAAGAGTGATAGAGAGGGAAAACTACGACTACTAAGCGCTAGCGATTGGCAACTTAATTGGCTAAGCATCCAGGACATTTTAGTAAGTATTGTTAAACCATTCTAATCAGGGTGGACGGAGGCTCGAACCTGCCCATAATAATATGTGACTTCGTCTTAAATTATATTAAAACGAAACGAAATAGGTCACTGTAGTACTGGTACTAACTGTCAAAGCAGAAGAACAAGTATTGAATTGCGGCTGCTACCGCTACGTTCCTTATACCATGTTATTACCCGTAGTAATAGTAGCGTGGTTTATGGCGGTCGTGTGTGTGGTAGCAGCGCCCGTGGGGCTACACTGACCATAGGTCCTACGAACAAATAAAACATGGAAGCCGCACGTCATACTAAATTGCCTTTTAAAAACGGTCCTGAATTTTAGTTGACAAATGTCACCCCGTCTTCAATGCATCACGGTAATGAATTTCATTATCAACCTATAAAATCTTAAACCGCTATTTAAGAATAGTTGTGATTGGTCAGTCAATGTTTTGATTGGCTATATTCTATAAACATTTTTCAAAGATGTTCCGCCGAAATATGCGCGGTGTCAAGATCAAGAAAAGCTTTATGTCCTGCCCATCTAGCAAGCACTACAAGTAGGTACTGTAGTCAGACTATTTTTAGTGTATAAGTAACATGGAGACGGCCCACCGCGCGCGTGCGCCCCGCTGTGCGCCTGATTAAACGCATACAATGTACGCGTGTATGTACGAAGCATACTATATGTAACAGATGACCGTGGCTTAGTCGGTAGTGATTGTCAGCGAAAAGAGGTAGGTTCGGTCCCGGGGATTGCATCTGTTTATGCTTAAGTCACAGTTATTTGCTTCATCAGTCATGGTTGCCCCTTTCTATCTAAGAATAAATCGTCGGCTGACAAGGAAAACTCACTATAAAAACTGTCACTACTCTTAGAGACCTCTCATGTCAGTATTGAATCAGAACTTAGATACGGTCTCTATTTCAAGTAGGTATTTGTTACTTAGTGAGTTTTGGTTGTCAACCGACGAAATAATCTAGTAAACTCCTTAATATAGAGGACTGTATAGGATACTTATAGAGGACTCAAAAAAAATACCAAGTCCACCAGAAACTCGAAAACTAACAATGTAGCTTTGACCTACCTACACATATTTCCAAATCTACATATACTCGGACTATAAGGCTCTTATACCATTGCGAAAACAGTTGCCTGTCTGGATGGCCGTGTACTCAGTCAGAAGGCTGGTCCTGGTAGCAATTCCATTTAATGACAAGTAGGGATCCTTTAGAAGATTGGGGCTTCATGTATGTATGGCATTACTATTAAAATACTCCAAAAAAAAATTTACAGATAAACTTAAAAATCGCTCCACACTGAAACAATAGACATCAACGCGCTATTGGCATTTGAAGGGTTCACGGAAAGAACATGTCTAGTCAATTCAAATTACAGAAGGAAAAACCACTTTACTTTTAACAGAATAAGGTGTAAATTTGCCCTGATTTTTTTAAGCACTGGACATGTTTTTTCCGTGGACCCTTCATTTCCAATAATAATACCTATAATGTAATGTAACATCATCATCAACCTAACTCTTCCCTTGGGTGTCATAAGAGTCGACTAAATTGAAGGGTCACTGTCTATTCATTTATTGATGACTAGCAACCCGCCCCGGCTGTGCACGGGTTCTACACCTACATAAAAACCTTCCTCTTAAGAGAAGTTCCTCCTCTTAGAATAATACTACCTATTAAAAAAAATCTCATCAAAATCCGTTGCGTAGTTTTAAAGATTTAAGCGTACAAAGGGACATAGGGACAGAAAATGTGACTTTATTTTATACTATGTAGTGATGTGCAGCAGCATCATCATAATGTACATATTACTGCGATTGTCAACTCGCTTGCCCAGCGTGGCGATTATGGGCATTGGGCATTACCTCCTAATGAATCCATACGGTAAACATGTACCGTAAAACCACCTAACTATAACTATAGTCCAAACGCTCCCAAGAATGGTCCAAAAGTTAAATGAATATCTTCCATTTGGCGTAATTGTTATAATAATCGTACTATTCAAGTATTCATAGGCAAAAACTCGTCATTAATAATAAAAAAACTTGAACGAAGCAAAAGAAGTTTGGGACCGATGCTTATTAAGGAGTTGAAATTGTGGACCTTAGTTGGGTGGTTTTATGGTACATACAATCAAAGACAAAATAAGATGTACACAAAAATGCTTAAAAAAATGCCCCAGTGTTAGCGCTACTGGTAGGCTGCACTCTAATTCTGTGTAATAAGAACGTCGTAACATATTTATGAGCGGATTCTTTAGATAATTATTTTTGCACTTGACTGTACCTACCTAACAGGCTGATAATGTGTTACATTGACGTGCAAAGCAAATTCCTTAACGCCAATCATCAAGCAACAAAGTTGTGACTTGTTTCATTCATTACCATAACCGATTCTTTCAAATTACACTATGTTTTACTCAAACCGAAAAAGTGTTTTTACGCAATTAAACTAAAATTGCGGCGGATACAACCGATTTGAAGAATTCAAATTCGAGTCGATGCAAGCTATCATTAAGGAAAGAGTTTAATAACATGCTGTATAATTACAGGTTTTCCTGTCCAGAAGAAAAAGGTAATATCTTCTTACATATGTATGAATATAAAGGCTGTTTTGATGTCTGATAGTGGTGTTGTTAACTCGCTCAAGTAAAAAGCACACATTGATGTGTATTATGTAATTAAGCAACCTTTAGTTGATGGAAATTAATGTTCTTCATCGCCTTAAGGACTTTGTTAAGGATGGTCGGGAGAGGTAATAGTTTAGTGCTGTTTTAAAGATATATTATTGCTTCTCAATGATAAGTACGGTCCATTCATCCTTACTTGTCTTATCTAGTAAACAACTTTCTAACCTAAAAGTACACGTTTTCTGTTGTAAACTGCTGTTTCCTGGATTCAAAATTAAGCAATTTTCTAATCACTACGGACGGACTGCACAAATACGAACTCAGGTATTTTGGTACAGGCAAATATGGTAGTTTACAACAGAAAACGTGTACTTTTAGGTTAGAAAGTTGTTTACTAGATAAGACAACTAAACTAAGGATGAATAAATAGACTTTAGATAATGTCTAAAGCCGCGTTTTCACTTAGTGAGCGAGCATTCGTTCGTTCTTTACGTATTTGGTTAATTTTAAGTGACTGTCAACTTAATTGAATTTGTAATAGTTTACTAGGTCAGTTGCAAAAAATACATATCGATTCGACCGATTAAGATGGTCCTCGTCCGGGGCACCCTCGGTCAAAGATCGACGAGTACCCATCACGCACGTCGGGCTTTGATCGAAACATAGTGATAATAAATAAATAAATAAAATCGTCACTTTCCGCACAAATTCTACCAGTTTCACGTCGGTAAAAAATTCATTGCCTATCCCTATCATTTAATCCAATAAAAAAAGATAATTTTAAAATTGGAACGTTCGATTTACGACGCGCAGGCCAGTAGGCGCGCGCCACGCCCTGTTATTATCTGTGGTCTTTTTATAAACGGTTCAAATTTCGAACACATAGGAATTAAAAAGCCATTACATAGGGGAGGGGGATTCGGGAGCTTGTTGTTGTCAGTTGAAGGATAGGAGAGGTATTTTTTATATATTTCCTACTTAGGTACCCACTGGTTTTAGGGAGCTTTAAATTGGTGATGTGACCGGGATGACATATCGATGGTTGTGTGACTAATCCTTGTATATCCAGTCCAGGGTGTATAACTCAACCTCGTATATAAAATGTATGTAGGTATAGTTCGTGAAATATAAATTGGTAACTTTTTACCTACATTATAGTAAAAATAAACATTCAATTTATATTTATCGAACTATACACACGCCGGCAATGAAAACGGGTCAGTTGTTTTTTTTTCATAGAAAATAATGCAAACATGGATATTTCAAATATTTTTTTAAAATATTTATAGTGTAGGTAAAATCTATTTTTAAATCAGATTGTATTGGAATTTCCCTAAATTTATAAATAAACCCAAAAAAACTTTAAAATTGTCGTTAGGTAGGTTGGTATAGACAAAAATGTAGACCGTTTAAAAAAAACACCTAAAATGTACGGTAAATCGAGTTTTTTTATCATGAGTTGCTATTTTTATATCTACGGAGTCATCTGACGATAAAGTTCCGTGTTTTTCGGATCGGGTGAAAACTTCAGGGAAATTTCAATACAATCTGATTAAAAACGGTTGCACTTATATTTTAAATATTTATCGCGTATCTACTGGTGTTAGCCATCCCACAAGGTGGACTGATGACCTGGTGATGGTTGCAGGAGTCCACAGGATGCGGGTGACGCAGGACCGGGCATTGTGGCAAACAATGAGGGAGACCTATGTCCAGCATTGAACGTCTTTCGGTTGAAATGATGATGATGAAATTTTTAGGAAGGATGTTTCCCATGTACTACAAAGTAAAATCTGATTAGTTTTGTCGCGACCAACTATAATGCTATTTAGCGGCCTTAGAAGTTCATGGCCTTCTAGAAGCTGCACCCGCCCCTTTTGATTTTACTCCACGAATTAATAAACTAGTGGATGTGAAATGCTAGCTTTTTAGTATGAAAACCGGTGTCGTCAAACTCACACAATCCCATTTCACGTAGATACATGCATACAATTACAAAATGTTTTTAATTGGTAGCAGTTTTCCATACCCATAAGGCAACAACCAGTTATCATTCCCACAATGAAATTCATCTGTATACTATTTTAGTCAGGGTCTAAATTAGAATGATCAAGTTATGCATCTTGCGTCTTTTTCTTTCTCTCACAAAGTCTTCTAATACAGCTACGTAATACAGCTACTCCAAACAAGGTGGCGCTGCTGTATTAAAATGAGCGAGTAATGGGCTAAAAAACCAGTTTATCTAACATCTACGATTACGCAGAAATAATTACGAATCCTAGGTCACGTTACACTGGTAATACGAGATCTCTACTCGCCTGTGAGTAGCCGACAAATAAGAATAGAGACTACATGGACTGGACAACCCCAAAACACAAAAGGTCGTAAGTGACTGTATATCCTTATCTTGTTACGATTTTTTGTTATTTTCCATAGGGCAATACGTATACATTATCGATATTTAAATAGTATTGATATTTCATTAGCGTTAAAGGCGGGAAATTTGAAAATTTTGATTGGCTGTTCGATTTTTTAACGGTTTCTACTGACTAGCAAATAATAATTAAGTAAAACTTTGTCAACCGACTTCATAAAGAGGTTCTCAATTCGTCTGTTAGTTTTTTTGTACCTATGTGTATTACGCGATTACCCGGTCAATTCAATTATGAACCGATTTTGATTTTCCTTTGTTCAAAAGTGTATACTCGTGAGGTGGTCCTATTGGATTTTGGTTCTGATCTAATGATGGGATCCGTGCGGAATTGAGGGAACTCCTCAATTTCGAAACGCACTTGTATGGTGATTTCAGTGTTTGTTTAAGAACCTTGAGTAGTTCCATGAGAAAGACACAATTTAGGACAAGTGGACCTGATAGTGGAAAACCATTTCGCAGTTCTGTCAACCAATTTGAAAATATTCTTCATTTATTTTTAAGAATAAACCTCCACTGCAGTCTCCTTTCATTTTAATCTGATCTAATGATGGAATCCATGACGAACTGAGGGAACTCCTCAAATTTGAATGGCACATTGATGGAGATTTGAGGGTTTTCTTCATTACCTAACTGGAGCATTTACTCACGGAAACTGCTATTTTGGACAAGTGGACCTAAGGATGAAGACCAGGAAAGGCTTAAGTGGAACTACTTTGTAACTTTCAGTTCTGTTAACTCTTTTTTATGTAATTGGAGGCAAACGAGCAGACGTATCACTTGATTGTAAGCGATTACCGTCCCGTCCGTACTTACAAGCAGCACATACAATCAATATAAATAGTAGTAGCAATTAATATAAATAGTAAATAGCAGTAGTAATCAAATAAAAAACAGGTGACCAGATGGTAAATTTAATAAAAACTTTTAATAATTATTCTTGTTTAACATTTCAACAAGTAGGTACATAACGATAAAACAATTTAGAACCAGGTCCTGAATTCGATCGATTCATATTGCAATATTTACTATTTAGTACTGAATTTGTACTATTTGGTACCTGTTGTAAAAAAAAAATGTACCTCTTCCATTTCAAAATTATACATCAAATACTCTGGTCCCACCATTATAACGTTGTAATGGCGGAATCATTTATTCAGTACTAAGTAATGCAGTATGAATCGACAGAATATGGACAGAATTCAGGACCTGGTTCCGCCATTATAACGTTATAAAAAAGTTGTTAAAAAAAATGTACAATGTACATTTTTTTTAACAACTTTAATGTACAATGTACAGGTACCAAATAGTACAAATTCAGTACTAAATAATACAACATGAATCAACAGAATATGAACCGAATTCAGGATCTGGTTCCGCCATTATAACGTTATAATGGCGAGACCAGACTATTTGAAGTATAATTTTGAAATGGAAGAGGTACATTTTTTTTACAACAGGTACCAAATAGTACAAATTCAATACTAAATAATGCAATATGAATTGATCGAATTCAGGATCTGGTCTCGCCATTATAACGGTTACGATGACTGGCCTTATCTTATCTTATCTTATCTTATTGGTGGGGCCCTTACCCTTACGGATACACTTCGACCCATTGGGATCTTTTGTGTAATTGCCCCCTGTTTCGCCTACCCCAGGGATTGTTCTATCAACTCAATATGTTTGAGGATGGACCCTAGCGGTAGCGTTTTGACCTCCTTCGGTTCCAGATAACCGGTTCCGAAGTCTTTCATCCTTTGTCTGGCGAGGGCATGACATTCGCACATCAAGTGTTTCATTGTCTCTTCTTCTTCGCCACACATTCTACAGTCTATACTGTCAGAAAGACCCATTTTGGCCAAAAGAGTTTTGACCCCGAAATGTCCCGTATATACCCCCGTTATGAGTTTGAGATGTCTTTTGCTATATTTCTAAAGCTTTTTGCTCCAGCCCGATCCTACTTCGTGCATAAAGAGCTTTGAATGCCTGAGCCCCGTCAGATTGTTCCACTCTTCCTGGTGCTTCCATCTAACTCGCTCTTTCATGGCTGTTTTTATGGTTCCTTGTGAGAGTCCCACAAATGGTTCTGGGCCTACAAAGTTGTTTGTAGAACCCTCTCTTGCAAGCTCATCTGCATTTTCATTGCCAAAGAAGCCCTCGTGCCCTGGGATCCATACCAGTTGCACTATGTACCAGTTTTCCAGATTTTTGAGGAAAAATGACGAGAGACTTATCGGCCTATATGATCTAGCTTCGGTGTAATCTGCCTGGCCTACTACCACGAACACCGAAGTTCGTAAATTTCGAGGATTTGTCTCCGTCACTCCTACAAAGACGTCATTAGAGTGACAGAGAAAAATCCCCGAAATTTACGGACTTCGGTGTTCGCGGAAGAGCCGCTGATCACAAAATTGTTAAATGCAAATACAAGTTAAAAATAAAAGACGATCAAATCAAAACTTTTGTAGGACATGCATGTTTTTCTTTGGCACATATCAGGATAAACAAATTTCTTTCTAGTCCTCCTCTGAATTAAATTAAATTAATACAATACCTTCTTCAAATTAGATGTTAAGGTCTCTGCCCACTAGACCGTAGCATACCATGACCGTAGCATGAACGTATCAGACAAAAAAATATTCTTTGTATGGAAAAGTATGAGACTATGCCCACTAGGACGTTCCGTCGCCGGCCAACACCGTCGCGTGCCATGCACGGACCGACAAGAATTGTCGGCGAGAATATTTAGCTGGCCCCGACACGCTACGTGCATGGCACGCAACGTTGCCGGTACGGTGTGCGCAGGCGGCGAAACGGTGAGCATACGGGTTCTATTTACATTTTTGTATTGTATTTACAATTTTTATCCAAAACTCACCAATTTTTTTCACTTTTGATAGTGAGTAATAATTTTCTTATGGCGAGACAACGGAAACAATATAATCAGCATCGCTATTTTCTGAAAAAAAACTTACTTAATTGATTGTAAACCCGCAAACCGAAGATTTTCATCGAGATCGAAAAATATTACTTCGTTTCTTACAAACAAAATAATTAAAAGAAATATCAATTTTGAAACAGTCATATAACTTAACGAATTTATCCAGATAGATTGCACGATTTGTTTCTTTTTTTTACATGGTAGGAACCATGCTTTTGATGTGGCTTTCTAAAAAAATTTTTATTGGTTTTAGATTTTTATTACAATATGTACACAAAATCGATATCTTTTTTTTTTCGAAAAACCTATACTCTTTAGCAGCTGCTTCATTGTTATTTAAAATTAATTATTGTTCCAAAACCATTAGAAGATGTAAAAATAATCAAACAAAACCAGTATAACTTGACGGAGTCACCTTGACAATCATGACAAGAACTGTACTCTCTGAATAAATGTACTCTCATAATATAGACAATATATAAGGTCCTAATTTATTAGATGCAGATATTTTAACACATGATACTTTACATTAAAATAATTAACTTTAAATATAATTTAAGAAATCTTTTCATGTAACTTTTTTGATTTCATTTTCCTAACAAAAAAATTAATTATAATTTCGTCAAGAAAAAATCATCATGTGCATTATCACATGTCACAATAACACTCTGTCTGTCATGTCATCAAACGACACAATCTAACGGAAAATAACATGACATTGACAAGCAACTATTTAATTTATCGGCCAGTTCCAGTTAAGTGGTACGTAAAAGAGGTACTAGAATCTGTTCGAAGAGTTTTCATTTAATAATCACATTAACAGGGTGTTTTTACGTAGCAAATTTGTTTTTCCATTTTCTCCAAAAAAACATCGTAAAAACTATAATGTTTCACGGTTTAATATACTCCAGAGACCGAGTACTATCAGCTGTAAAAATATCTGCATCTAATAAATTAGGACCTTATATTTACCGATTCCAAGAAGTTTTAGTTTAATATCATAGATTACACTTATCAGTGTCTAGGTTACCTAGACAATGATAAGTGTAATTTAATACTATAATAATATTAATGATAAATAAACACATTCCGCCATATAAATGTATAAGTAGCAAAACTTACGATTCGAAAGTGCTTGTTAGCAACAACAAGCCTACTCAATAAATAATTTTTGACTTTGACTTGACTCAGTAACAACTCTAGTAGGTACTTCAATGGATTTCGATCGCAGTTTACGATGTCTGCTCAGAAAAATAGGTGTAGAAATAAACTCGTAGGAAAATACTAGCACAGCGATAGTAGTCTAAAGGGCGCGAAAACAATTTGCAACTGATAAAACTGTGACAATGGAACGATAACGACGGATATGAATCGCTCATACTACGGGGATGATACGTAATTGCGACGCGGATGATACGTGGTTGCGACGCGGATGCAACGGTCACTAAACGGGTTTAGCACGGACATGAAACGATGTACACACGTTATAGTGGGCATAGTAGTCCGTGTCGTCTCACATTCCGTGTCTGATACGTTCATGCTACGGTCATGGTATGCTACGGTCTAGTGGGCAGAGACCTTTATTGTCTACTTTATTTTACTGTCCTTGGAACAAAACGTATTTGTTCAATAATTGTCTTTTTGATAATTTTATTTTTAATTTCAGTATATGGTGTACGCGAATGTTTATGTATTTAACAATTATCGATTTAATTAAATCTGTTACGTGGTTTGACGCAGGGAATTGTCCAATTTGGTGGTAGGCTATGCTATCGAACATTTTCATACCTACCATATGTCGCAAAATTTTGCTAACTACTATATCTTTTCTTAGCGCGCTTGCTTCTTTGAAAAAGTAATCGTAATGATCTCTTTTCAAAATGGATTCCGACACGCGACAAATGGTGACGACATCTTGTGCAGCGAAAATTAAGCCTCCATTCGTTTTGAATTGAACAAATTTGTGATCAGGTATATTTTCGGTAGCTGTTAGCGCTTGAACACAAGTTCCACATTGTATTTTTTTAGTCAGGCTTTTGACTATAAATCCCGCAATGTACCCAATGGCGTGTTGGCTAAAATCCGAAAAGTCTCCTAACTCTTCCTCTGTGTCTTCGTCAGGCTGATCGTCCATATCAATGTCTTTGGGTGTGCTTTGGTTGATTCGCTGTATTGCGGAAGAACAATTTAAGATTGAAATTTGTTCCAACGCGCAGCAGTTACCTCTACTGGAGTCTTTCAATTGCACGTGAACAAGTATTTTTTTGTAAGCAGACACAAATTGTCGCGCAGTTGGATTGTTGTTGCTACCTCCTTGTGCCCTGATGTTACAAAATAATAGTTCCAAGTGGTCTTGGCTGAGTTTATAAAATGGGAGACAGATTAAAATTTTTGTCTGTATCAGAGAGGCGTACAGGTATTTTAATGCCTCTATGCAGCCTAAAAAACCCAGAAATCCTGTTTTCCTCAAGCTTTTAACAAGGAAAGTTCCATCACTCATTTTCAAATTAGACAAATATAGAGCAGCTTCGTGCAAAAACTCAAATATTTCAGTTGCATTATTTTCATTTAACGCCTTTTTGTAACCGAAAAAATGTAAATTTCTCGAATTGAATACATCAAACAGGTTATTGACGATGAGAATAAATTTTTCTGTGGCCTGACTATTCTCGAAACATTTTAGTTTTAGTTCAGTTCTACAGTAATGCATGGCAACTGAAACGCTCTGGCTAAATAGCTGTGTTGCTAATTTAACTTTCATTTTTTCGTTTTTAAAATTTAAATGCCTGTCTTTTAATTTGTTAGCCAAATGAAATCCCTCTTTATATTGCAGGTCATTGAGTTGTGCAAGAAAGTCCCACTGTATTTTATTGCCATCCTGATCAAAAAATGTTTTATAGGATTCGAAAGCATTTCTCAATAATTTTACCATGTGGCAAGGATCTAGAACTGCGACTATGTTTTCTTTGGTGACAGGATGTTCAAATTTGATGTCATTGTTTTGAAAACAGCATCCTAGATTTGCTGCCATTGACACATTAGCTGCGCATCCATCAAATGTTAGGGCAACAACTTTGATGCCTGACTCATGTGTCATCTCTAGGCATTGTTTTACCAATTCAGCACGCTGTAGACCCGTAACTCCATCTACAAGAAAGTAGCCTACAGGAACCTTAAAGTTTGCATTAATAGCTGTTATTAAAAAAACTAGAGCCTCTTTTGCTTCGCTTAAATGGTCCCCATCTAGTCCTGTACCCATATCAACATAGCCGTGTAGCTTTTCACCATCCCATTCTACTCTTCTACGAATGCTCATTTCGTCAATGACTAAAGAAGCCAGGATAGGCTCACTAGTGGAGTCTGCTTTCATTTTTAAAGCAGCAAAAGACTCCTCTGTAAAACCTGGTTCTCCGCCTATGTTTGAGTACCATTTTTTTAGAGTGCGAGGATGGGGTAAGCTGCAGCTAAACGTATTCCTGACATATTCATATGCTCTGGGCGAATAGAAATGCAGCGTGAGGGCAAAGCTTCGAAGTGCTGGTGAGTATTGCTTTGTAGATGTGCTGCCTGAATCGGCATTACACGCTTGGCGCATTATTAATTCCTGCACCTGCAACAAAACATGAGAGCTACAATATCAACGAAAGAATGGTATAACATCGTATCTAAAAATCAACTTGACAATCAAGACTTACGTAGTAAATAATAATATAAATAACCTGAGATAAAAGGATAATAACGAAATTACCTCAACATTGGTATTTTCAAGGCAAGTAATATTTTCATTGCTCAATGCATATTTATCCTTCAATGGTAATAATATGTCTTCGAGAGTGTGAATCTTTTTTTTAAGGCGACGGTTTTGAGCCTGGAGCCGTTTTATTTTTTTTTCATGGCTTTTTAATTTTTGCTCTGATTTTTTTAAGGATTTTCTTAATTTTTCTTTACGAGGGCTTGAAAATGTTGAGCTACAGGTGACTGAGTTTCAGGTGTCTTCGTGTAACAAAGTGGGGCGGCTTTGATATTTTCTTGTTCAGTTGGGTCTCTGGACATTTTAAAACTTGTCTTTAGATTTTGTTTATATGAAACTGTTGAATGCACGTTGTCATCAGGCTTAGACACCTGCATTTCTTGTATACGGGCGCATTTGGAGCTTGGTTCCTCTGACGATAGACACGATTCTGTTACGGTGGCAGAACGCTTAGTTGAACTTGACGAAGCTCTTGTAATATTTTTCTGTAAAAAAATAGGTATATATAGTCGCCGACGATAATATTATCATCTTACAAAACGACATCTACAAAAATATGTGAAAAAATAAATTTGCCGGTATTCTTATCTTTTACTTTTGGCATATGGTTTAAAAAGTACAAAATAAATTCGTATAAATATTATGAAGAAAGAAAGAAAATACATTATTAACGTCCAAACCATTAACGTCCACAAACAATAATTATAACACACAATAAAGACGTCAGACAGGATCCCCACTCAGCATTAATGGAATGCCAAGCCATCGGGCTGGTTTTCAGTGGGGACCTAACTAAAACTATTATAAAAAGTTGCCAACACATTCGTCGCGCGCGCGTCGTGTTAAGACAATACAACAAGCCTTTCCGTTCGTTCGACATGCCAAACTTATCAATTACTTACGCTATATACAATCTTTTGCGAAGGAATGGCATCATTTAATAGGAATCGGTTTCCTTTTTGGGAAATAAAGATATCTTTCTCTAAGAAATGCTCCGAGCAGATGGTACTATGTTTTTGCGGAAACCAATTGATTTGTCCAGTAGCTTCGATCCATTTATTTTTAATGTCAGCATCTTTTGGGAATATGAAAAATGAAAATGTAGAAAATATATAGGTATGTAAAGTATGGAATGCACATCGGTTAGTAATAGTGTATTAAAATCCGATTTATCGCTTAATACTCAGTAAAAATGTATAGTTATAAGTTATAACTATACATAATGTATGTATGTATAGTTATAACTATACATTTTTTACTTGATTACATTCCCTACTAATAATTAAATATCGAACGCTGAGATATCATAACATTAACATTATCGATATAAATATCGACTTTGGACAGCCTGTGAGTAGCGAACCTTGTTTGACATTTAGAGTAGCGAATGTTCTAGAGAAATGTATACAATCTTAACAAAAGATTATGAACTCTATTCTCTGAGAAATAAAATTGAATTTGAATAACAAACGGACGTAAATAATAGACGAAGCAACATGTTTTTGTGTTTATTGAATTAAAATACAAAATAATACTTACCGGTGGTAGGAAATACCTCCATGTGAAATATTTTTTTTGTTGCTGTTATTTCTGCAGCTCAGTACAGCACAATACGGCATTGTTTATTTAATAACGATTTTTTTAATCACTAGCACACGCGCGATTCGAACGTTCAATTTTTGACACGGCCCATCACGTACTAATCATAAGTGCGCGTGAAGTATGAACACCGCATCATAGTATCGGCGACACGGGAACGCCTACTTGCCATCTCCATTTACTCCGTGTTTTACTCATTAAAAAGAGACTGGTAGCAGCGAGTTGCTGTCAAATATCAGTATCTAAATCACACTGTCCTAAATCCAATGCTTTACCCAATTTAAACTGTGCGAAAAAGAAGGCGTGTCGCATAAAGGTACTCCCTTCCAACCCACACGTCTTAATTTTTCGAACACACTTTAGTACTTTTATGAGTAGTGTTTATCTTTGAAAAGAGTTTCTCGTCCAATTTAAAACCGTAAAAACTGTCCTCTTTTCAGATTGACAGATGTTTTACAATCTGCGCGTTACTTACGTTAGAACATTGACAGCTGTTTATCTTTATAGGTTAGGTAAATCATAATTTTCAAAATTTAACCATGTCAAGCCATAATTTATGTAAGTGCTATTGGAGAACTTTTAACAACAATGCGTACCTTCACAAGAACTCCTTCAAGCGAAGCTTTCATGCTGTGCGTAATAACACAATGGCTAATGAGTATACTCGACTGAACGGTCAAAGGTAAGCAGAAACCATCAAATCTCTAAAATATCCGTTTGTTAAGACTATAACTGCGGGTTCCTTAAGGATTGCCACAGAAAACATGCTAGGTATCTTGGGGCTTATTTTTCAGAGAGAAATACAGGCTTGTGTCAAAAATATAGTATTATTATTATTACTTGATAACTAGGGACCAGAGTTCGTTACTTCATGGTCGAGTTTCGAAATCGGGATCGGAAAGTAAATATAGGTAATGTAAGGACAGGGTTCCGATGAGAAATTAGAAATGTGATCAGATTCTCGTTTTAGTTTAGTGATTTTAGAATTATTATTAACTTGAGACTCAAACATGTTAATATTTTATCGAACCGGGTTAATTTAGTGGTTTAAAATAAAGTGGCGGTTTTTTCACTTGTCCAGTTAACCTAACTTAGGCTTGGCTTGGAATGATCCGCCAATTTATTAATTTACCATTACAAAGAACATATCATATCCTGGTACCCAAATACAGGCGAGAGTACTCGAAGCACGAGCCTTTAGACTGGCGCGAGGCAATCGCGCAAGCAGAACGGACCGTGGGATTCCCAACCTCCTTCCTCAACCTTCGCTGGCTTTTCAACGACGAGATCGCCACTACCGCCATACATCTTAGGAAACTGGTGAGCGACTGTTATGCTACCCTGGTACTGATGTTTAGATCCAAATGCTCCAAGTTTGACGATCTGGACTGGAGTGGGTTAATGATCGCTATACATCTCAGAAAACTGGTGAGCATCAACTACTTACTTATATTATGCTGCCTTAGTACTGATATCCAGACGCCACCACTCTGACATGAGGGTCTGGACTGGCACAAAGTTGATGGCGCTAGACAAGTGTACCGTGGGGGGTGTAACTCTTTCCTCAAGCTCGCTGGCTTTTCGATGATGAGATCACCACTACTGCCATAAATCTGAGAAAAGTAATCTACGATATCCACTCACTTGCTTCATGTAGCTTTTGTTACATGTCATCACTCTTATTTTACATAGACAGTTACATAGAGAGTCTATCGCAAAAATCAAAGCAAGTGAGTGGATATTGACTACTTAGATACTTTTATTATGCTGCAATCATTGCAAGATTGACGATTTAGACTGGAGTGAGTTAAGAACACAAGCAGAGCGGACAGACGGCGAGTGATTTCCGAGGTCTTTTCTCACTCTTCGCTGGTTCTTCAACGACCAGATCACCAGTACTCATAGCAGAAAAATAGTGTTAATTAACTACGTCTAATAACAGTCCGACTGCCCTGCGGCCCTAGAACAAGAGGCTATCTGTTTCTTTTTAATCAATACAATGAAGCAGAGCCACGTAGTCTCTAGATACTGTTGTGCACCACTTCTGCTAAGGCCGCTGGTACTTCCCATTAATTATTTGCAAGTAAATACCTAGCTAAAAAGTGGGAATTTATTGCCACAAAGTACTAGGTAAATCTCATCTCACAAATTTACAAAACCTTTGAAATTAGTTTTCACTTAACGTTTTAACACTTACGGTCGGACGAATGTACCAAAATTCAACGAAGGCATTTTAAGCTTTATGAACATTTCGCACCCTTAGTCAAATAACGCAACATGTGATCATCCGTCAAAAGTGTTTTTATTACGGAAATAGCCTTTAAAATATGCGTTTATCATTATACGAAAACAATTTTTATTCTAAGTTAGGTATTTAGTTTCAGAGATAATTTACGCGGAAAACGACGTAAGTGATTTGTGGTCCTAAAATAATGCTACTTGTGCAAATGCTTCGTTGTTTTACGTCGCTAACGGTGGCGCGCGCGCAATCGTAAGTGCAGATACGTCATTTTTCTCGGACATTTATTATGTGTCGTATGTTGAATCAAAATTAACAAAAATGGAAACGGGAAATGATATCTCCAATGGTGAGTTATTTTAAATGCTATTTAGATATGTTTGTGCAAAACAAACGTATGTGCACTTACTGCTGTTTGGGTGCTAATTATTGCCGTAAATTGACCCGTCGCATGTTCATATACGATATTTTTCTCCGGATAATGATATGTGAATAAAAATTTATTTTAAACTAATTTATTATATACTATGGTATGTTATGCTATGAGTTTTACGTAAATTCAAGATTTTTTAAAGGGTGATCTTATGTTCACTTGCGCTTGTATTCTACAAAATCTTCATAGTCGCTTGTCAAGATGCTGCATTATATGACGGAATTGTTAGTGATGTACGTGCACTTACGTCATTTTATTAGGTCATAGTCTAACTTGCGTCGTTTTTAAAAACTTTAAATGCTAGAAAATACATATTAACTGTATAAACGTTAAAGTTTTTTTATGTATTAATTGTATAGTATACCTACGTAATTGTATTAACACATTTTTAACCTAATTACTCTAACATTTTTTTTTTTTTACACACTGCAAACTTTTTCCTTAAAAATACAAGTACATTGAGTTTTTACGTGTTACTTTAAATTTCATAAGCTGTTGCGGAGTTTTCGCACATGCCATCAGATGAAGAAATACTTCGATGCCATACCCTGAGCAATTTAGCTTTGCAGATGTGCTAAACATCATCAACAAAGGAGTTGTTTCACACACCTTTTTCTCGGAAACGTTTTACCTTCAATACAGATATTACCTAAAACAAAAATGCACCAGAAATATTGCGAGGACATTTGCTCAAGCTCATCAATGTTTAACTTCGCTATGAGACATGTCTCCAGCTACATCTGTTACTTCAATGCCGTCCAGAGGCCATAAAAATGATACTACAATGCCTTCCCTAGGTGGTGAAAATGATGAAGTATCTGTTTATGCTATTTTAAATGAGAGCTATGAATCGGATATAGACTTACCGACGGTCCTGAGAGGAGAAACAAGACAGTTACTTAAAGGGTCGAAATTATTGTCTCTAAAATCAACGAAAACGCTCACTACCGCAGTATACTACCAAAGATGGAGACACAAAGCGTTATATATTCTGATCAAAACCTGAACTCTTCAACATTCTGCCTCTTGTTGGAGGGGTTATAGGATCGGCCGAATCACGAAACGTACTTCTATTGAAACTTATTTTCTTACACTTGCAATGAAATTTTTACATGACGTACCTGAAATCAATCAAGGAAGTACGTAGTTTTGAATACTACCAACAATATGAATACTGCGAACAATGATTTAAAGGGATTTCATACAAAATGTAAGGCTTCAGCCGGCGAAGCACCTTTCTTTTATTTTTAAACGTCGAGGTATGACAGACTTGAATCAATGAAACTGACTAGTAACATTTCTTTTTTATTTCATTACAAGTTTGAGAAAATCACTATACAAGCTTCAGCCGGAAAAGGCTTGCAGGCTTCATATATCTATTCGGCCTGCAAGACCTTACTTCTCGGATTTTGTGGTAATGTACTATTCAAGCTGATGAAGAAGATAACACTGTTTGTGAGGCCTGTAAAATGTAACACCCATTTAAAGAGTGCAGTAGGCTTAGCACAGGATGAGTGCGACAATATGTGCCGCGAGATCTATCTCTAGTAGGGTGGATCGATTTTTTTATTTTTGGAAATTCATAAAATAATCTTTATGGATCGATACTTCGTGGCTAGAGAAACAAAAAATATTATGATCATTTTTGGATTTACTTTTATTTTGTACTTCGTTTATAGGCCCAAAAATCGACTCTATTTTTAAGGTTTTTTTAAGAAAAGTCAGTAGTTCGTGAATATTTTCGGTTTTATTTTTATGTATAAACAAAATAACATTATTTGTCATAAATTTAGAATTTGCACAACTTAATTATTTGAAAATTATAACCAGTATCGGCAAACACTGGTTTTCAACTTTGAGGCTCTTGGGGCAGTATTTGCCAAATGAATATCGGAAAAAGGTATATTGTTAAGGAATGTTACTTTTTACGACTATCATTCTATTGGCGCCCGGTTCCAAAAATCCGAAAAAAAAAATTTTTTTCATACTTCAATGTATGGACCACAATTTTTTTCAGGATTTTCTGATACGGGCCACGTATAGGAATAACCTCTCTAAAAAGTAACTTTTTCAACAATAAATCTTTTTCCGATAATCATTCGGGAAGTACTGCCCCAAGAGCCTCAAAGTTGAAAATTATTTTTTGATGATACTGCGAACAATTTTCATATAATTAAATCACACAAACCTTAAATTTATGAAAAACAATCTTATTTTGTTTATCCATAAAATTAAAACAGAAAATATCCTTGCTCATCCGAGTTTTCTTAAAAAAACCTTAAAAATAAGGCTGATCTTCGGGCTTCTACATGGGGTCCATAAGGATAAAATATCCAAAAATGGTCATAATATTTTTTGTTTTTCTAGCCGCATAGTATCGATTCGTAAAGATTATTTTATGATTATCCGAAAATAAAAAAAACGATCCACCCTAATCTCTAGTCTACTATCCATCCCTATTTTATTCATATAGTTAGTAAAGATGGAAAATCTATCTCGCGGCGTCATACTGACAAACCAATCATGTGCTAAGCATACAGGAATGTATAAGCTGGACTGTGAATGTGGCCTTCAATATGTTGGGCACACGAAGCGAAGCATTAGGGTTGAAGGCGCTCTGCCGATATCAAGCACCGTCTACCACGGTCTGTAGTCTGGGAACATGGCCATAGATAGAGCAAATAATTCTATAAAGTTTGACAAACCTCTGGTTCTCACTAAGGAGAAGATAAACGTTCCCAGAATGCTGCGCGAGCCCATTGAGATAATGTAATATCCAAACTTGAATAGGATAGAAAACAGCTATTCTCTACCACCAGCTTGGGATTCGGTAGTTCATCTGAAAAGGAACATACTGATCGACTGTGAGGCTGATGAGTTTGACGTTAGGCTTTTTAGTACAGGCAGTATTATTTTCCAAATTAATTTTCAATTTAATGTTATTTAAAATTGTATGTTTTGGTCCGATGCATGTTGATTTTAATGTTTTTAAAAAAAAAAACGTCCCAGCGTCCCACTGAGTTTCTTGCTGGCTCCAAAATTGGGATACTTTCCTGACAATACAAAGGAAAAGATTTCTTCTCAGGTCCGAGTTGTGGGATTAGAACCGGAGTAGATAATTTATTTGTTGTCTTTATTTTAAAAATACATATTATGAATTACTAGCAAAAATTAAACTTGCCAGTTTAGTACCTATATACAACCACCCCTAAAGTTTACCGTCTGTCTGTGGTCTAGTATATATTGTATGTGGGCAGTTTTTTAATTAAAGTCTTATTTTCATGGAGGAGATGCATACAATTTCCTTCACTGTCACTCACCCGTAAACCACGAACCCTGTAAAGTGTTCGAAACGTCGAGATGTAATTAAATTAATTAATATACGCGATATAATCTATTACTATACTTTTATTCCATGTAATGTAGAAAGTTTTATACTTTTAGAGACGCGACATAAGAATTAGGGCTCTTTATTTTTTATTGTTTAATTTGAAGAAATGTGACTAGAATTCGAGGTATTCTATATAACTTTTGGTTATTATTTCAGATTACCAGTGAATTTTATTTTTGTTTATTAATATTCTTATTAAAATGATAATGTTGTTTAAAATGCACTTTTTTAATTCTTTTATTTAGTATCGAACCCTCATTTATGAATATATTTTTGACCCCCTGCGGGTTTTACTACACGCGATTGAGTTATTTACTTTAAGAATGGCCTATTTCTTGTAAATAATATCCTTTTGCTAGGGGTAATTTGATGATTTTCAATAGAAAAACGACCTATTGTTACATGCGTCATAGGATGCTTTGTAAAACAATGCTACATGTGCACTTGCGATACATACTCTTTCATCAAATAACGACGGATGACCACATAAGTCACATAGTACGTCGTAAAACAATGCCATATGTACACATGCGTTATACAATTTTCAAAAGTAATGTATTAAATAAGATGCAACATAAGGCATTCAGTTAGTTTTGTTAACCAAATTACATATGCAAAATTTCATAAAGTTTCTTTCAAAATTGAAAAAGTTATCCTCAAAATGCACTTACGCAATCTTTAAACCTCTCTCCTGAACATTTGACTTTTTGCAGATGTGGCGTTGTTTTACCAAGGGTACGATTTATCCACAGGTAGGCACCAACCATCCTCTCCTGAAGTCAGCCAAGAACCTCCTGATCGGCTCTAAGAGCAACCTGCAGTCCGTAGGCCTCATCATCCTGCTGGTCTCTAAAGCAGCTGGATTCAACACTCGGGACTTCACTGAAGACCAGTACGACTCCGGTAAGGCCTTTAAAAAGACCGTATGAACGAGACCTCTCACGGGAACTTGAGAGCCGAAGTTAATAGTTGAGGCCAAACTGCGAAAAAACGCAACAACACAGGGTTGGGCATTTTTTATTCTCACATCACAGAGAGACACACATAATATATCATCAACCTATATCAGCGTATGGTTGGACGTTGGACGTAGGCCTCTCCAATTAACCATGCGTTTGGAGGTAAATGCCCATAATCGCTACGCTGAGCAAACATATACCTGAAGCGCATAGTGGACTATGATGACGCTGCTGGCCATCATCAATCTCCTATAAACGAATGGCCAATGACACTTTAATCCCTTAGTCGATTCTTACGACCCCAATGGGAAGAGTTGGGGTGATGGCAAATATATTCTTACGGCCGTCACCACTTGGGTTATTTTCTAGGTAGGTACTTGTAGAGGTACTTCGAATAGCCGTTTTTTATGTAGTAAGTATTACGGGTGCATTCCAAAAAAAGTCTACTTTGTCGGGAACGTGACGGCTATGACAGCTACTTTAGAAATATATGGAAAGTGCGAGAATTATCTATAAATACAAACACCCAGTTATAAAATTAAGATACGCCAAAAATTGGATCTGTATCTTTCTTAGACTGGCTACACGTACCCGACATTCTCGTGGGATGCACCTACAATGTTCACCAGTTTTTATACTTCTCTTCACTCCCAGGAATATTGCACTCACAACGCGCCTTAGCTGAGATTGTGGAGATGAAGCGCACCGGCCACATGATCCACAAGACGATGGCCAACCTCCAGGAAAAGGAGAAGGTCGGAGACAAGTTCCAGAATCTTCTCTGTGGGAACAAGATCGTGCTATTGTCAGGTGTTTCCTTGTTATTTATTTTCATTGTCATTGCCTATGTAAATATTATTTTTTCCGGTTAAACAGTTCGTTCCTGTTTACCTAGTACTATTTATTACCCTACTGCGTTTCCGTATACATATTATTCATACCTATAAGCGATTTGCTGGTCGAGTCATCAGCCACTTAAAATCATTACCCACATCATCAGTTAGAAACTCGTAGAAGATTTCTACAATAATTCTCATTTGTGATAACTTTGTAATATTGTTAGGTTTCTTTGAAAGCTCGAATGATGTATGTTTAACTAACCTTAAGTTTACCGTACAGTCACCACATGGGAATGTTGAGCCACTTGGCAATGGATGCAATTTGGTCGTGTAATATTATGGGTTCGGTATTTTTCGTTAGTAGGCACGATCGCGACATGACCGATGTTCCCCGATGATAATGTCAGTCAAATACGAATCTTTATTGCGTCAAAATTTCAGTGTGTCAAAACTAGTTGAAATAATAAAAATTTCTTCGTCTACGAGAATTAAGGATTAGTCATCGGCCATCATTAGACGCTAGATGTCGTTGTTCCTAGAGGAAACTAGATAACGACAGTTCTTCATAGATTTGGTTAAAACCGTTTAGTAATTTATTCGTATTTGCTTCAAATCGGAAGCTATGATTTATCTGATATTAGGCGAGGTATTTTTTCCATTCACATTTATATAAATAGGCATGTTATCGAGCAATTTTAATTTTTTTTTTTCATTGACAGAGACAAATGCTATTGCTGTCTTTATTATCATTCGTTACAGCTCAGTTGACGTTAGTTGAAAACTTATGTAATGTAACCTTTGTAGAAATATGGTAGGTAACCTTTGACAATGTACCCATAATCCTATAATCTGTCAGTAGCCATAAAAATGTATAATAGAAACTTGATAGTTTCTGACTGAAATTCTTCCTTTGAAAAAATACCTGTCAGTGACAGCCGTTAAAGGGAAAGTGAACGAAATTATTACCATCAGGGCTCTGAAGTTAGATTGACGTCTCCAGGTCTAAAGCGGATGTTATAACGTAACTATAGTAATGTCAGCTTCCGGAAAAATAGCGAACAATCATTGGTTAAACATTTTTGTTATTACGTAACCATGGTAATGTCACCTTCTGAAGAATACTCGAGCGGTCATTGGCTAACCGTAGCAACGACCACCCCATTGGTCAGCAGAGTTCGGCCGAAGTCGTGATACCAGCCTCATAAGAGTTCGGAACCCGATTTGTATTATTCGACCAAGTTGCGAACAGTGGCAAGTGGCTCAACAATCCCGTGTGGTGACTGTACATAAGACGAAACCAAGGCCTTCGTATACTTACACGTCCAACTCAGCTGACCAGCTTGTTACCGAATCTTCAAATCTAATTTGGTTTCGCTAGTCACTTAAGAGCCCACCAGAAGATAAACTAAGAGAGCTTAGCTGGAGTCACCGTGACCGGACATGGTTTGAAGGACATGATTATGATGAAGTTGATCAAACTCTTTTCACCAGGAGACTACTTGTTAGCCAAATGCCTCCAACACCTCGGTGGCTTGCGCAACAACGAGGTGACGGAGCTGATCTCCACCGGCCTGCGGGATCTCGTCGAGGGAGACTTCATCGGAGAACATGGGCCAGATAACACTCCTATCCCCACGAAACCTAAAGGTACTTAACAGATCATCTGCTCAAGATGTATTCCATGAAAACATCTACATTTTGTCGCTTACATGTCGCTATGGTAGCTACCCTAATAAAATATGCTAGCTCCTAGGTAGCATTGTCAATCTTAATGCCTAGATATGTTATTATTACACCATAACCCAGCTTTCTAATTTAATTTTTCAAAAGTATTGATAAGACAGGTCGCTTACGACATGTTTTCATGGAATGCTCCGCCAAGGAGACTACTTGCTACTCTTGCTAGCCTTTAACATTTCAGCCGCTTGCGTAACAACAAGGTGACATATCGTCGAGGATAATGCAATACCGCATAGCTAACAAATTCAATTAGGGTAAATTTGAGTGTCAATTGTTTGATATTTGATTGAACTCTCTATCTGCTTTGGTAGTTACGCGGTATTACTATCCCCGACGATATCTGATCCAACTAGCTTCGGGTATCTTGTCGGTGAAGACTTTATCGGAGAACATCAGAAGGATAACACCCCCATTCCCACGAAGCCTCTAGGGACAACGTAATACCTTAGAAGACAGCTATAGCTATTTAGCCAAGTATCTCCAGTAATGGGGCTTATCTTCACCAGCAGTTTCATGAAAACTGATAAGCTTAAAATTTAGTTTTTAATGGGTATTACCAGCCTAAAAAGTTGTTCAAAATCCGATTTGTTTCCTTTGTTTCACCAGCCGAAAACGTAGTTGAGCCCTACGACTGGGAGAGCGAGAACAACTTGGAAAAGCTCGGAAGTAACGAGTTCCTCGGGCAAGGGAAGGACGAATGGGTGCTGCGGACCATGCTGCAGTCTGGAAGCATCCTCGGCAAGGGCTGTCAAGGTGCCATGAAGCTGGCACAACGTGGTGAGCTGGAGCGAGACGCCTACATACTCGGCGGCCATCTCGCTCTAATATGGCAACTGTATTTAGACATAAAAGACTTCTTCATCCATCCGCACTCGTACTCTCTCGTTGGTGCGCCAGTTATCATGGCTATGTGGGAGTATCCTTCAATCTACGGGCGAATATGGATATCTAATATAGAGAGGAAGCCTATCGAGTTGAAGCAGCTGCACTACGCAGTACGCAGCACGCGGTGCATGGAGTATCTGACTGGGCTCTTGGACGAAGAGTTGGCGGCCATTTTGAAGTACAGTGACAAGTTTCCGGTGGAAGACGCGAGGGAGGCTCTGCAGAACATGGCGCGGACGGTCCACGGAGAGGCGCTGCAGTACATCGAGAAATGAATAAAGGTAATGATTTTATTTATTTTTGTTTTACTCGTATTGCTGAGTACCTAATGGCGACATTTATAAGTTTCGCGAGTGCAACATTGTTACGTATTTTGACCTGATATACAATTTCACATATATACGCGCAATACCATTACTTGAGTTGAGGTTTCGATGGTGACGTAATGAAATTGTTTGGCTTCAAGAAAATGTGTTTCGTAACTTTCGTATCCATTTTCACACTCGAAAAATAGCTGCTCAACTAAGAAGTTGAACGTGGAACCTAAAACAATAACCACAAAATATGTAAATACTTAGATAAGTACCTAATACGTAAGTATACAGGTTCACATAATTATATGATACCTAATATCAAATAAGTACCTATACGTAATCTGATATCTACCTCAATGTATACTTCATCATCATCATCATCATCATATCAGCCGAAAGACGTCCACTGCTGAACATAGGCCTCCCCCAAAGATTGCCACAATGACCGGTCCTGCGCCACCCGCATCCAGCGGACTCCTGCGACCTTCACCAGGTCATCGGTCCACCTTGTGGGGGGCCTACCCACGCTACGCCTTCCGGTACGTGGCCGCCACTCAAGAACCTTCCCGCCCCAACGGCCATCGGTTCTACGCGCAATGTGCCCCGCCCACTGCCACTTCAGTTTAGCGATTCGGAGAGCTATTTCGGTTACTTTGGTTCTGCTGCGGATGGTCTCATTTTTAATCCGATCACGCAGAGAGACTCCTAGCATAGCCCTCTCCATTGCCCTTTGGGTGACTTTGAGCCTTCTTATGATAATGTATACTTAATTATAATAAATTTGTCTGTGCTTCCGATATAAATCTATTTATATCCACTTAACATGGAAATCTCATTAAAATTTCACGAACAGGAAATCAGGCGGGCGGCAAAAATGATGATCAGCGAAATAATGTTGAATTACCCCGCGTCAATCAGGTGTCATCACATCCCCTGTCGAATTATAATAAATGAGTATAACTATCGGTTTCTAGTTAATATTATCATTTTGTTCCTAACTAAATTATTTTTTTCTTCGGTTACCGCGAGGGCGAGGATTACACATGAAATAAAACTATGAAAAACGGATAAACGTACCGTAAAACGGGGTAAATAGGAACGTAGAGTAAACTGGTCTGTTAGCCCAGGACAAACACTCCAATTTAGAACAACAGATTTTTCATATCCATGCTTTGATTTTTGCGATAGACTCTATTTCTGTGTAAAATAAGAGTGATGACATGTAGCAAAAGCTACATGTAGCATGTCAGTGGATATGTGTTATTCTACATTCCTATTTACCCCTTTTTACTTAATTAATAACTTCATCCTGACGTTTCGAACACTTTACAGGGTTCGTGGTCTGCAGGCGACTGACAATGGAGGAAGTGTTCGAAACGTCGGGATGAAGTCCAATTTAATTAATATAATTATACGCGAGTTTATCCGTGTTTCATAGTTTTATTTTTAATTAATATTCTTTTGAAGAAATGGTAGGTTAGGTAAGATCGGATCGGACTAAAATTACACTCTGCTAAATAGTACGGGCCAGTTATATTTTTTCATAAAAAATGCTGATTTCTAATTGGTTTTTAAAATGTTTATAAGATAAGTGGATCCCGTTTTAATATGAAAATGTATTGAAACTCTGGTTTTTACATCGATTATCGTCAGACAACTCCGTGGATATGAAAATAGCAAGTCATGATTAAAATATTCCTTTTTAGATATATTTTTCGTGGTTTTTTAAAACACTTTAGAATCTTGCCTGCTCAATGCAGTCTAACGGCCATTTTATTTGGATGGATAATTAATTCAAGAAAATGCCAATAAAATCTGATATTTGAAAAGATTCTACCTATCCTGTAAATATTTAAAAACTCTCTTTTAAGTCTGCAGTATTTTCTATAAAAAATTACACTTGACACGTATTTTTTGACCGCGAATATTTATGTTTCACGCGGATTATCTAATCACGTTTTTTTATTAGAAAAATACTCGACATTTTTCGCTCCGTATATGAGGAGCTTTTTCAAGAGCTACGAGACTGCGCGATGAAGTCTAAAGCTATGGCGAGCAAAAACGCGAGTGTCATATCAAACTAATAGGTAGTATCAGCTTCCATCCATTTTTTAAAATTTGAAATGAAATGAAATGAATTTATTAGCACAAAACATAACTTAAAATTACATTTTAGGTACATTAAAAACAGAGATATCGAAGTTGTGCCAAAGGGTCCTCACTCAGCTTGTTGTTACGTAGTGCACCGCAGGGCACACGGCACACTACGCAACGCTGATTTTCAGTGAGGCCCGAATTTCGTGGTAGGTACCTACTCAAAATATTTAGTAGAAATACAGGGTTCAGTCGCCCTAAAATATGATCTATCTATATACCTATGTTTTCGACGTTTAATAAGCAATGGAATAGAAAAAAAATAGTTCATAAAGGTGGAGACTACACGAGCGTGATTTTTGACGAAAAATCGTAGTAAGGTCGCGGCGGAAAAGCATCGGAAATTAACTCCGATGCCCCGGTGGCGCGTAATGTGTAAAATTGTTTATTTACATCCATATTATATCTGCTTATTACTCTTGTGACTACTGATGATGTCTGACGCACGAACAAATTTAGTATATATAATTTATATAATTATTAATGTCTCATTTAAATTAAGTACACTATTTTGGGTTACCATGACGCACTATAATGAGATTCAGTTTAGGTTCAGGGAAAGGGACATAGATATACGACTCGTAAAGCCTTGTCCCTCTCTTTCCACCTAAACTGAATTTCATTAGTACGTTATGGTAACCCACCAGATATTATATCAAAGCGGCTATAGGGTGCTCATAAACGTCTAAGCAGCTATGCTATTCTCTTATTCACACATTCGACGCTGCGTTCATCAACGAGCTCGACGACGAGACAGCCTTCACTTCGACGTAGAGCGCAGCGCTGCGAAAAATGGTATTCACTAACATAAAACAGCTCGTCGTCGAACTGTAGGCGGTAACTCTCGACGCAGTGTAGTTCCAGCTCACGCCGCATTCGTCGCCGAGCGCTAGTGTCTTTTAAAGTACATTAGGAATACCATTTTTAGGCTCGACGCTGCCGTAGCGCTGACACAGCGCTGATAGCAAGGCGGTTTCCTCAGTGAATAACACTGCAGGCCTTTATCGTTCTGTCCATGTCGTTAGAGTGCATATTCAAAGTGCTTAGACAAGTTGCCAATCGCTTAATCGTCAATCGTAAACGAAAGGCACGTCTTTGTCGCACTAATATGAAAGAGTGGCAGAGAGGGAAAACTACGATACGCTACTATACTCTGTTTGGTTTGGTATTTAAAAAAAGGTAAACAATCTTGCAGTATCTTTTTATTGAAAACTACGAGTAGAAAATAAGTATTAGCAAATATACATAATATAACAAGGAAATACAGTGATTTACATTGTTTTGATTAATTAAGTACCTAGTTTGGATTTTTAAATGCATTTTTCAATAAAAAGTTACTGCAAGATTGCTTATCATTTCTTAAATACCTAACCAAACAGAGTATAAGCTTTAGCGATTGGCAACTTGGCTAAGCATCTTTGGCCTGCTACTGCGAATACCGAAGTTCGCAAATCTCGTGGATTTATCTCTGTGGGTCATTCTCAGAATTAGGCGTTCTCAGCCTCAACTCCGTCTTGATTTTGTACAGTATGTTTACTGCTGTATTATCTATAAAATACGAATCATTGAGTTATTTAGATCATATGTATACTTTTGTCCCTCATATATATCTATTAGTTCACGTTTTATAAGCCATTGTTTTTTTCACCAAGACGGAATTGAGAATATTGGGACGGAGTTGATATATTTTTATACGGAGTTTAGAAATATGATATGGAGTTGATGGATACAGTGCTCTTAAACCTGAATGAGAATTTATATAGTTTAATACTAGCGATCTGCCTCGGCTTCGCACGGGTACTATATCTACATATAAACCTTCAAATCTCATCAAAATCCAAAAATTTTTTCAACTCTGTCTAAATATTTGACGGAGTTTATTTGACGGAGCCTAGGGAGAAAGCTATTTTTTATTTTTATTTCATTAATTATCTTATTTAGAACAACGACATTACACGCATTTAACAGGTAATACAGTTCAATTGATTATGCTTAAATAGTAGAACGATCAATCACACCAATAGAAAAATAAATGACTAAACGGAGTTGAGAAAATGCAAGTGACAAAAAACGGAGATTAGATACTTACGTTTGTAAAATCGCCCAGCGTTACCAGACGCACCTCCGTCGCCCAACGTGTCACAGACAAGACTGAACTGGCTCGCTCAATGCAATAGTGATGTGCGTAAAATTGCAAATAGTGATGTGAAATTTTGTTTTGCTTCTAATGACGGAGTTTAGTCATAAATTCGTACGCGCGGAGAAAAAATCATATTTCTTTATACAAGCAGTTGAAATAACAATCAACTTAACAAAATGTTAATTTGTTTAATTGACTATAATAAAACAATACCCTGTGTTAGGTAATAGTAGTGGTTCCCGAGTTGCAAAGGTATTTGTCCCAAATTTTGGAGTCTGTACGCTTGAGTGATCGTGATAAAAGTAGGCTTTTATATTTTTTTATTACTAGTTCTCAAGAGATTATCTTCGAAATTACAACTGCTACAGGTAGAATAAAACGAAAACTACCCTCCAACATTTTTTTACGCCATATATATGCAAGAATACAAAGTTATTCTACCCGACGCCCAAAAAACGTGCCCTATGAGAATGACCCCTGTCACTTCAACGAAGGCGTCATTAGAGTGACAGAGAAAAATCCCCGAAATTTGCGAACTTCGGTGTTCGCGGTAGCAGGAGGACTACAGCGAGCAACGAACGAAGTATTGCCTCTCTCTCTCGAGCTTATGAATTCGTACGTAAGTGTGACAGGGAAGCAACAGTTCGTTCGTGGTCCTCAGATACCGTGGCCGTTTCCATATATCGCTAATAATACTAATTTTTAACCGACTTCAAAAAAAGGAGGAGGTTCTCAATTCGACTGAATTTTTTTTTTTTTTTTTTTGTATGTATGTTACCTGATATCTCCGAGAATAGTGAACCGATTCTAAAATTTCTTTTTGTGATCGAACGTGTATTACCCCGAGATGGTCCCATTGGCACCAAGTTGGGGTCTGATGATGGGATCCTGGAGAAATCGAGGGATCTCTTCAAATGTTATAGGTACATGTATGGCGCTTTTGGTAAATTTCATTCATTTACAAGAATTTGCATTCAGAAAGTAGGATTTGAGGAAACCAATGATGGA
This sequence comes from Thaumatotibia leucotreta, assembly GCA_025490895.1. Classification (NCBI taxonomy): domain Eukaryota; kingdom Metazoa; phylum Arthropoda; class Insecta; order Lepidoptera; family Tortricidae; genus Thaumatotibia; species Thaumatotibia leucotreta. The sequence continues at coordinate 73,460 of JALPQI010001907.1, forward strand.
AACAAATCGGGGATCTTTGAGAAATCGGTTGATGTCGGTTTTTTAAATTTTTAATTTGGTGATTATTTCTTATAGTTTTTTTTTTAAACTGTAACATTAATTGTTAACATTCTGGCACAATTGAATAATTGTTTTTGTGGGCATTTTTGAGCTGGCGTTAGACGTCCATGTTATATATGGTCGCAGGTGCCATGCAATGAAATACTTACTTAAATAGAAACTTTAGTTTCATAACAGCTAACTTCCATAATGACATTGTCTCTATTTGAACTAAACATTAAAACACCTTAGCCCCTAAATGCACAGGCGATATCTGAGTACCTATTCAAAATGAATTCACGATTACGTCGCTGTCAAGGACTTATCGAAAGTCAGCCATTAATTTATATATTTTTTTTTTGTTTTCCTCTGAAAAATAGTATAGGTGTCAATCGCTAACGCTGAATCGTGAACGAAAGGCAACTGTCGTTATTACGCTAATTAGAAAGAGTGACAGAGTGAAAAGTACGATACGCTACAGAGCGTTAACGATAGGAATAAAAATTCAACATTAGTGAAACAAGTTATTTGCAAACATGTATTATTTTATTTATGTAACAGTAGTAAATATCCTCAAAACAAACAACTATATTAAACAATCATAAATGCTTTCAAAACGTAATCAGATATATCCGGTCCAATGCCCACAAATGGTATTCGTGGACAGTCCTTCACATTACAGTACCTATGTGAACACATTACACAATTGCCACAGATGTCATATATACCATAGATCAAGCAAACGTATCTACTTAGCGTGTCAAATGAACTCAGTGAAATCCACTGAGTTGTCCGTCTTTAATCGCAGCTTGCAGCTTTCGGGCGTCAAATTTTGTAAGTTGAAGTGAACAAAAACATTAATAATTCCTCCTTAAGTAATATTAACTGCAACAACACAAAAAAATATGAATACTCAAGGGCCTGAGACATATTTAAAATCATAGGCAAGTAACAACTTCAGTACAAAATCTGACACGCTCGGCCGCCATACAAATGAATGAACTTGTTTCTTCTATCTAAATCTATTTCTATGACAATTACGAGTACTATGTTCATGCCAACAGTACCTATATTTTTACACAGTCGCCATTAGATATAAAATAGTACATTACGACACAAGTGCGAAAAACATGAAATTCGAAACGAGTGGCGATGTTTTAAATCGACACGAGTTACGAATTTCGTTTTTGCACGTGTGTCGTACGACGTTTTATAGTACAGATGGCCCTCCGAAGTTTCAAACCTGACGTAAAAGGACACACTTCGCGCACTAGAGCCTAAAAATACACCATCTGTACTAAAAACGTTTTTTTAGCGCCCGGAACGTTAAAAAATATCTGAATACGCCATTATTACCGTAACGATAGAGCCGTGTTCAGATATTTTTGAACGCTTCGGACTCTACGATAAATATGATGGCGACAATACGTTAGCGACGTAACGAATAACGGTTTTGGATTCGCGAATATTTGCGATTCATATTCGCGAATGCGAATATTGGGTATTATACAACATACATATACACAAACATTAGATAATCATCATCATCATCATCATCAGCCAATTGACGTCCAATGCTGGACATAGGCCTCCCCCAGAGAGTTCCACAAAGATCGGTCGTGAGCTGTCCGCATCCATTGGACACCCACCCACAACCACTATGTTGTAAGAGTCATTAGATAATGCTGGTAGAAAATGCCCAAAGGCATTAAGTCCGCCAATTATACTCTTTTGTATGTGCAATATTGTGCAATAAAGTTGAAAACAATAATAAATTTTACATTTTATTCTTCATTCAGTTAAAATGTAAAATTTTTAGAGTCGCATGTTTTTGTACAGTCGACGTCAAAGACATCGTTACGGTTTAGGTGCCAAAAATATATTGACACGACTTTATTGCCTTGACATTAAGGTCGTATAAATATATTTTTGGCACCTAAACCGTAACGATATCTTTGACGTCGACTGTACCTAGACATCTAGGTATTAAGGTCAACTTAGAATGTAGTACTTCCTGCCTTAAGTGAATGTGTAAAAATATTCGCAATATTCGCGTCAATTTTTTGCGAATGCGAATATTTTAAAACATGCGAATGCGAGTATTCGTTACATCGCTACTATACCTTTGACGAGTGTCCTAATTAGGGCTGCCAACCAAAGATCACAGATATACGGGATATTCGCGAATTAATTGCGGGACTTGGCTGTAAAATGCGGGACGGCAATGACATTAACATAAAAAAATAATGCTCAATTTCATATCGGTTAAATTTAGTAGCACAGTTATACACTTTCAGTACACGGTGCTCGCAGGCTATACGAGCCCCGATGCATATGTTCTCGTCCAGTTAGACAGTTTTTCGAGATTATCCCGTTCATCCGGGGGAAAAGTTTTAGAGACAAAACCTTCACTATTCAATAGTAGTACTAAAATAGTTTCTTTGAGTATAAAATATTTGGACTTAATAAATGAGAATTAAAAAAAAACTATTTTACGAGAGATATTTTTTTTATTTTTTCCACAATTTTTAATTTTGTAAATAATCAATGAATGTAAAGAACGCCATTAATATTAAAGACGACATGGTACACCTGATGCACTGCGAATTTTGCGTCAAGCTTATAAGCGCGGAATTACGGTGGTGAACGAAAATATAATTTAGACACTGGTTTGTTAAAATCGATTTATTAAACAACAAAAGCGTACTTCAGATTGTTGTGTCTCTTGAAATGTAGTACATTAACCATGACTAACGTTCATACAATTTATCATTAGCATAATGTGATCATTTTTAAAATATTCAAAAATTTGTAAAAATTGTTTCGAATTAGACGAACTCCACTGCATCGGGGCTCGTAGTCGCCGTCTTCGCGGTACATTCAAATTAACATTTCACAATCATAAATGCTTTCATTTACATATTCATATTATTATTTTAGTATTTTCAGTTTCGTATCCCCTGAAAAGCGGGACAACTGTCGTCCCGCGTGAACCTTCTGCGGGACCTATACTTTAGGGCCCCAGAAACGGGACGTCCCGCATATAGCGGGACAGTTGGCAGCCCTAGTCCTAATGGAGTCTCCACTGTCAACAAGGGTTATTTTTACAATGTTTTCATAAGTATTCTTAATACGTAAGAATACATTTATCATCATCCCAACTCTTCCTGCTGGTGTTGTAAGAGTCGACCAAGGGACTGAAGTGTGACTGACCATTCTTGATAGAAGATTAATAATGGGCAGCAGCGTCATCATAGTGAGCACATTAGGTAGTGCAATCCGCTTTCACAGCGTGATTATGGGCATTTAGCTTCAAATGTGTCTATAATAGGAGAGGCCTACGTCCAGCAGTGGATTGAGATAGGCTGATGATGTGATGTTTCATAAGAGAAATAATTTCTATTGGCAAAGTGGAAATAAGCCCTTTGCAAAGACACTCCACATTTATTATCGTTCGTATAGATAGTTCCACGAGAGTTGAGGCTACGCACACAATCAACATGTCATGTAAACACACGGGGAATTTGAAATTAGTGTTTTTTTTCGTACTAACAGCAAACCCAATTGCAACTGTAAGATTGACCAAAAAGTTTGTTCATGGGATTTGCTTCAATATTTTGACGCAAGTCATTCATCCATTCACTATTTTTATTGCAATTAGTACTTCAATTGGATGTGTGTGTAATCATCAGAGATCGGATGGATTTGCGACATTCTTATTGACTTACGTCATTTTGATGACATGAGTATGAGATGTCGCACTAAAATCCGATCTCTGGTAATCATTCACCTCAATTCTGGTGAAATTACCTATATTAATCTAATTAACTTTAATTCAGATAAGCATTAACTTCATACGTTTTGTTTTTATCATAATGAATATGCCACAACAAATTTTGTTTATGACGATAATCTTTCGGAACATACAAATTTTTTTTCATAAACGTCTGCTAACTCAACAAGCCGCTAATAATTGTTTGTCCCTTTCGGTCTTAACAATGTGTCTATAAGAGCAAAATGGACAAACAATACTTAGCGGGTTGTTAAGTTAGTAGACGTTTACGAATAAGGGGGTTAGATTTCAACTACAAGACGAATCCACTTGTTCCAGTCCAGGGTGCTTAGCCAAGTTGTCAATCGCTAACGCTTAATCGTCAATCGTAAACGAAAGACAGCTAACTGTTTTTGTCGTACTAATATGAAAGAGTGACAGAGAGGAAAACCACGATACACTAAGCGCTAGCGATTGGCAACTTGGCTAAGCATCCAGGCCTACTACCGCGAAATTCGAAAAAAAAAATTGTCACTTCAACCAAGAAGGCATTAGAGTGACAGAAATAAATACTAGACATTAGCGGATGTCGAAGTTCGCGGTTGGGCCGCAGGACCGGAAGGATACAGATTGTGTAAAATTTCCCATCAAATTTACATAAATGTATTTAACTTATCCTTTTTATAAATACAAGCATATTACACTCTCACTGATTACATCTATCATCTCCTTTTGTGCATACAACTGAAGACAAATATTTAAGCTAAGTTGGACCTTATATCAATGGGGTAAGGTTTACAAATGGTAACTAAACATGCCTCACTGATAACAATTTTCTACATACCTATCATTAAATCATTGTTACATTGAAGAATCTTGTATATCAAATCAAGGAACATATCGCCGCTATACTTAGTGAAACTTGTATCTGCAATACTCACTTGATGGAAAAACAGACCTTATTTAGAGTGAAAGAAGGTTGATATTTCTGTGAATTGATTCCTGTACATCCGAAGTTGGGTAAGTATATAGCGACCATATGTCAAACTAGCAGGCAAGGATACAAGTTTAATTTCAAGATAGCAATGCTAAATTTAAAGATTTTTTATAAGCCTTTTAATTGTATGCACTGATTCATTGTCACCGAACATATCAGCAAAATACTCTGCTTTCCTAGCATTCTCCGCATGAAGTCGTCTAGTCCTTTCTAATGCCTCAGTCTTTAACACTTCTTCTTTTAAATACGAAAAGTCTATGTCCGCCACATTGTCTTTGGAATTGTCTATTAGATTGTACAGATCAGGTTTCTCATTTAAAGCGAATAACACAGGCACACTTGCCAAAGAGAATGACTCCTTGTTTTCAGATGTGAACTTTTGTAACTCGCTAGCTGATTGCCATGCTAAACATAAGTGGCAACCAAACTGATAGGCTTTCTCCTGCTCCACTAAACCCTGGCCGCCCAGGAGCAGCGCTCCCTGACAGCCTCTCCCGAACAACGAACCACCATTATACATAGTCCGTAAACTCCACTCTTTGATCGGTGACCCTAAAACATCCCTTGTATCTAAAGGTAACGTGTCTGCACAGATTTCAAACTCATCTGCACCTAATTCGTTTGGTTTTCCTGGTAACGGCATGTTCTGTTTATCCCGTTCGCCATAGAACTCTCCTTCACTAATATCTCTCAATGCTGTTGATATAAGATATGATAAGTCTTGATTTTTTAACCTAGCTAGCATTCCATTTGCTGTTACTAGTAAATAGTCCCCGATTAAAAGTGCTATTTTGTTGGCAAACATGGATGTTTCTGTGCTTTTGTTGCGTTTGTCAAATTCTATATTAAGCAAGCCTCTGTGGATGTAGTGGCCAGTACGGATCATTTCAGTGAGCTCTGCGAGTGTCCGTTGCTGCTCGGAGGAAGAATGGAGCAAGGAGTTAGGCTGTGCTGGCCGAATAGCCTTAGACAGTAGAAGGATGACCAGACCCCAAGGTTGGAGGTTGTTGTGCTCATTGTAGAGGACTGTTTTAGCAGTTTGTATGATTGGATGATTGCTGCCAACCTGTGAAGTAATAAAAAACTATCTAAACTATTTATTTCTTAACTTTGAGAGTGCGGCTCCACTGACATGGAGTGGAGCGGAGCTGTGCAAAATTGACTAATTACTAGACCCCGGTATCGGAGGTGCAAAATGATAGCTGTCAAGTTCTTAGGGATGGGGTAATAATATATGTGATGTCGATAATTAACGTTACGTATCAATAATTTTTCTTTACTATAATAATAAGCTAAGACTTTAATTAAACGCACCTATTTACGATATAAACTAGGACTATATAATTACAAAATCAACATCAGTGGAGATGTGAACATCAGTGGAGTCGCACTCTGAAGCAGGAATCATTATTGCTCTTACACACTTTTAGCTTGTTGTTAATTTTGGTATGTCTATTACTGAATAATTTTCCATTTTAGTATGACATTAAAAGATATTAAATTGTACCTTGCCTTTTACTCAGTTTTAAAGTTATTTATTGTTGATATAGAGAAATATTCAGGTTTCTATTTATTTATATATACTAGCCTACTTTTAAGATTATTTGGGTATGTTGCAATGCAAGACTAGTGGTGATAACTAGTTCTTATTATTCAGTAGATAAGGCTCAAACTTAGTCCGTGGGCTAGTCGGTCTGAAATTAGAAAACGGTATAATTTGGGGGTACCAAGTGTCCTTTTTACAGTAGTTAGACATATTCATAAGGATGTTAAAAAAGTATGATAGACGTCTCAAAGTGGTAGCTAATAGGCATACGGGCTATTTCAAGATTTCCGTTGTATGACAGGTATGGTTAAAATTAAGAGGTATCACGAAATTTTCATAAGTTTGGTCATAATTAATTATTGGTTGGTTTTAGCAATATGGTGTATATGCAAAATATGAAGCTTACAGATATGCCTTTAATTTTGTTCAAGAGAGTAATTAGATATATTTAATAGTTCTCAAGATATACTTGATTTTGTAAAACTTGAGATCCACCATCTTTGATTGGCCCCCATTTTTGTTAGATAGCACTTATAAATGGCAATCTTGCATTTTTGACGTTTTTATAAGCTTACCTAACAGCCGTGAAAAGGAAAATTTGTACCTACTAATTTTAACCATACCTGTCATACAACGGAAATCTTGAAATAGCCCGTATGCCTATTAGCTACCACTTTGAGATGTCTATCATACTTTTTTAACATCCTTATGAATATGTCTAACTACTGTAAAAAGGACACTTGGTACCCCCAAATTATACCGTTTTCTAATTTTAGGCCGACTAGCCCACGGACTAACTAGGGTGCTTCATCATTTTATACTTAATGAATGGCTTAACCCTTTGTAAGGTTATAAGGTATAAGGATCCATACAATAGGTATTGAACTCAAATTAAATTCATAATTTCAATTTTACTCAACTGATCCTTACCAACCCCTGACAGTTGATGAACATTTTCATAATTAAATCAGTGTTTCCTTTGTTTTGTTTGAATATTAACTGAACATAATTATTAGAATGTAGATTTCAATTCATGGATTAATTCACAATTTCCAAATCATGATTTACTGTTTACAATAACAATAACCACAAAATGGCCACTCAAACACATATGGATATCAAGTTTTTATTTCTAGGCACTAAGGTTCAAAATAAAATCAATCTGCCAAATAAACAGTAATTATCACTGAATTAGTTCCAGTTAGCAACCAATTAGACCAATAGCGCGAATAGCGGAGTAAATAAACGAGTGTATAAGGAAATAACCTTGGTCGCGACAGCGTTCAGTCACATGGCAGTTGCATAATCCTTTGTAACAACCTTCATAATAAACAAAACACTGAATTATATTGAAATTAAAAAAAAAACTTCCTTCACACTGCGTTTCTATGTTAATTCTGACCTACGTGCTTGTTTTGAACACTTTAAGTAGTGGAATATAGCGAAAATAATATCGAAAATCTACTTACAACTTTGCGCAAATGCATGGCCATATTAGCGAATTCGTCGCTCAATAACCATCTCAGGTTCATGAAGGAGGTCGGATATCCAACGATTTTCTCTGCTTCTCTTATAACTTTGGTCCATTGTGCGAACGGAGGTCGAATTAAAAAGTCTTCCTGAGTTACGTTAGTCATGGTGGATTCCAGGCGAATTTGAGGCGATATTAACGCCGTTCGGCGCAAGTGGCGTATTAATGCGTAGGACATTTTTATGCTATAGGACTCTGTGGCACTTTATAACACTTTCACATTTAAATTATAAATACTTTTCAATATTTATTTGAACACTGTGCGACCTGCGTTGTGGTTATGTATGGGTTATGTCACATTTATTTTGACGTTTCCTTGCTTCGTTCGGAAACTTTGCTTGAGCGACTGTTGGTTTCGTTCGGAATTTGTATCCATATTCGACAGTGCCCATACAGTAACTGTTCTATATTTTTCAATCTTGTCTTGATGAATGTGAGAAATTGATAATGTTCAATATTCAAACAGATCAAGAGATCAGGGTCGCGTTTTATAAAGCTTCAATTTACAATTTCGCTGTTTGCCTCTCTAACGCACGCACAGATTGGCTAGAAAGAGAGGCAAACAGCGAAATTGTAAATTGTAAATTTATAAAACGCGACCTAGATAATCATCATAATAATTATTGTTTCTAATGGCTAATACTCGGTCCTGCTAGTATTTGTACTAGCAGGACCGAGTATTAGCCAAGCGACAAATAAAAATTTACTGTTGTCAAAACCCCTACGTGCCTATTTTTTTAACTGTCGCTTTTTTCTCACAGGTTGGACAGAATAACCATAATAAATAACCATATTTAAACAAATAAACGTACATCAAAAACTTATTAGGTACTTAACAAAAACGTAATTTTGTGTATGGGACCCCCCCTTAATTTTGTTGTTATAGCGATAAGAGAAATATATACCTACCTAATAATATGTGGAAATTTCAACTGTCTTGCTATTGCAGTTCTAGAAATAAAGCCTAGTGATAGACAGATGGACAGACAGAAAAGTCTTAGAAACGGCTTCCCGTAAAACGTTTGGGCACGGAACTGTTTCATGTTATTGGCTGATTGCAATTTATCTGCTTTTGATATACAGGGTGGTCCAAACCTTGACGTCAAAAAATTTTTTTTAGATTCCTCACGTCATGAGCTATCAGAATATACCCCATGTATGTTAGCCGATTTTTTGTAGTTTTCGAGTTATGAATTTTTGAAAATTTTTTTTTCAGAAATTCTGGTATGATGAAATTTATTAATAAAAAAAAAAGTTTTGGGTTTTTTAACTAGTTTCTTTTTGTAAAAGTATTACTACAAATAAAGCATTTACTGACAAAAAAATTAGCGTCCTCACTTTGATACAAGTAGGATAAAAAAATACTAAATTCAAAATTTAACTCTAAAAATGCATCAAAATACCATTAATGTACGTAAATACAAAAAATAAAACATCCCAAGGAAGTTTACTTGACCGACTACTCCGAAAAATCCTCATCATTAAGTATCACTTTTTTTTGCTTTTACGAAGGCTCAAGGTCTAAGGCGGTCTTTAGAATAAGAAAATTCCTTGGGGTATGTTTTATTTTTTTATTTACGTACATTAATGCTATTTTGATGCGTTTTTAGCGTAAAATTTTGAATTTAGTATTTTTTTATCCTACTTGTATCAAAGTGAGGACGCTAATTTTTTTGCCAGTAAATGCTTTATTTGTAGTAATACTTTTACAAAAAGAAACTAGTTAAAAAACCCAAAACTTTTTTTTTATTAATAAATTTCTTCATACCAGAATTTCTCAAAAAAAAATTTTCAAAAATTCATAACTCGAAAACTACAAAAAATCGGCTAACATATATGGGGTATATTCTGATAGCTCATAACGTGAGGAATCTAAAAAAAATTTTTTGACGTCAAGGTTTGGACCACCCTGTATACTTTATTTGAATTTAAACCATCACGCATAAGACATCATCATCAGCCTACTACCGCGAAAATGGAAATTCGTAAATTTTGAGGATTTTTCTCTGTTACACAAACGAAGGCGTCGTTAGAGTGAGAGAGACAAATCCTCGAAATTTACGAATTTCATTTTTCGCGGTAGGGCCGCAGTTCACTGTTCGACAACGGCCCTCCTATGTGGTAAATGCCCATAATCACCAAGCTGGGCAAGCGAATTGGCAATCGTAGTAGTGTGTCCTCTATGATTCATGATGCTGCTGCCCAATTACCCATCATCAATCTTCGCTAAATAAATGGCCAATGACACAAATCCGCCGCACGCGCCTGCATCAGTTTCTTGTTAGACGAATGTCCGTTCGGGATAATCCGCGTCAGCTGGCGTAGGCTCTTAAACTCTCGTGTATTTAAGTACTACGGTACTACGGTTGACTATTACAATCGGTGTCAAGTGTTTTTTTTTATAATAGCCTACCTAGGACCAAAAAGTAGAACTAAATAGATATTTAAGACGGCTCCCATTTAATAAACGAGATTTTTTAAGATAAATGATAATGGTACGGAACACGTGAGCGAGTCCGACTCGTACTTGGCAGGTTTTTTAAATATTTTAGTGGGACAATATATATACATTATATACAGAGTGGAATGGAACGACGGTCTTTCCCGCTACCGACCGAGTCTACCAACCATTACGATGAACTTTCAGTATACATGGAAAATTGACTATTCCATATTATTGAACTCTAACTAATCAGTCACTTTGTATGAGGGGTTAATTTTTTTTAAAGATATTTCGATGTTGGTACTATACTGAAAATTCATCGTAATGGTTGGTAGACTCGGTCGGTAGCGGGAAAGATCGTCGTTCCGTTCCACCCTGTATAACCATGAAAAAAATTCCCATTTTCAATTGCGCTGATTCAATATACCTACCCAGTCCAGTATTACTACTAAATATAAATACGACGCACGCGCACGCGATTCATATAACATCGGCCATTTAACTCGGTGTATTTATTTCGACTATGCCCGCCTAACTGCGCTTAAGGCCAAGTCACACTGGATGTGTGTGCAGCGCGTGTGCGTAGCGTGCGCGTGTGCGTGGCGGGCGCGTTGTAGCGTATATAAATGTCATATTAGATGGCACACCGTACACTATGGTAGCCTATAGGCTTGGGAAAACTTCGGCAGATATAATTATAAATAATGGTACGGCTGATGATGGGCAGCAGCGTCATCATAGTGGACACATTACTGCGATCGCCAATTCTCTTGCCTAGCGTGGCGATTATGGGCATTTACCTCCTAATGCGTTTATAGGAGTTAATAGGAGAGGCCTACGTCCAGCAGTGGACTATCATACTTAGGCTGACGATCTGATGTGACTTATTATTATATACATACATAATAATGGAAGAGCAGAGTGTCTATCTAGACACGACCAAGGCACAAATATTAGAGCGTGCGTGTGTACATGGCAGGCGCGTTGCACCGTATGTAAATGTCATATTAGATGTCATACCGATTGCGTGGCGTGGACGTGCATGTGACCAGCAAGCGGTGTGCCATCCAATATGACATTTATATACGCTACAACGGGCAACGCACTCGCGCACGTGCACGTGTTGCAGACACACTCGGTTTGGCTCAGCCTTAAACACTGGTCTAAGGCGACCAGCGGCGACCGAATCCATGAGTTGGAGCGGGATGCAGATATGGGTACTCCCTCTCGCACGTATGGTTTTCCGCTAAGCCGGTCGCCTTAGACCAATGTCGTGGCCGCGGCATAAGCCTGCCCTGCTAGCTTCATGTGGAAGCTGGTATGAAAAGACTGCCATTCCACAGACAAGATCTTTCTGCCCCTTAATAGTCTACAGAGCTCAATCAGACGTGCGCAGATCAAAATGCAAATGCACATTTAGTCGTTTCGCGGCGAGGCAGGGACCCACCATAAACTGCCAACAAATTATACGCTGCGGTTATTTTTTAATTGCAACGGACCAGCCACCGTCTTGCCGGGGGCAGCACGGGTTCTATTTTTGAATTATGGCGCACACATGTGATTGGTTCATAACTGTTCATTATGCAGGTGAGACACAATGGCTCTAGGCTTCTACGATTTGGGATGGAACGTCTGAATATTTGAATGTGGTCGCTTTTATGATCTTAACAGTATATAAACCTTTAGTATGCGTTCGTTAGCGTCAAGCAGTACAATCAAAATTTGACTTTGACGGCTATTTCTAAAAGTCAAATTGTAATGGAGCAGATCTGCTACTAAGCATACGAAAGGTTGAATAGTTTGATAGGTATGTCACGTCCGTGCTTTAAAGTTTAGGTTTCCAGTAGTCAAATTACTTGACTAATTTGTAAAAAGGTACCTAGTTGCTGCGCTTTCTATTCGTGTAGAAAATGCATAAAAAATTAAACTACAAGTATTGTTTTTTTTTCTCTGAAATTTATACAGCATCGGTTCGGTCTGTATGCCGTTTGGCAAAGGCCTCTTCCATCCCTTTCCACTTCTCCTTTTCTCTTGCCAGTCTTGTCCATTGCCTTCCTGCGAATTTGACAATTTCGTCTTCCCATCTCGCTTTAGGTAGGTCTCTTTTCCTTTTCCTATCTTTTAGGAACCACCAAATTACTCTCTTACTCCATTTTTCTTTATTTCTAATTATGTGACCTTAATGACCACCTCCATTTGAGTGTTTTGACCTTAATGGCTACATCGTCCACACCTGTCGTGGATCTTATAACTGTATTCCTTATTTTATCCTTTAGTTTTGCTCCTAGCATGCTCCTCTCCATAGACCTTTGGCATACTTGTAGTTTACCTATTTAAATTCTTCTTTGTTATGGTCCAGGTTTGGCTGCCATAAGTTAGAACCGGTAAAACACAGGAATTAAATAGATCTTATACTATTTAAGTAATTCTAATTCCCGAATAATTGAAATCAACCCATCAGGCATTACCCTCGGCGTCCATCTTGGAACCATAGAGCGGGTGTTTTATCTGCGCGCCATCGCTGCAATTACTGCCTAATTGCGGAGCTCGGCCAGCGGGCCACGCCTCGACGGCCAACAGCCACAAATTGTACTTTATAATCAAATATTTTGAATTGCTTTAAAGCTGTCGTTAAAAAAAACTAAGAAACCCTTCTTTAGTCTAGAAAAATCTAAATAATGTGTATTTTTTTCATGGTTTTACAGACTGTAACAAAAAATTGTTCACTTCCTATTTTTTTAAGGCTTTTGATTTACGGTTTATCGTGCTACGCGTCTCTTTCGTCTAGCAGACTTGTCAGGACATAAAGGCAAGTCTCGCTCATCTTTCAATAAATCTTTAGTATCATAATTTTTGTAAAGTGAATCTTAGCAACGGCTGTAGGTAATCGAAGTAAAACAAAATGTAAATCACTTCCTTTAAAACCGAATCGGGTCGCCACGTGACAGGCATTGCCTAGTGTGGGGCCGCAGGATATTTATGTATTAGTTTAAGGTTTTTCATTTCAAATAAATAATTTTTACTTTACTTTACTTTACTAGGACGACAAATGATAAATACCCGTCATAAGCCTACATAAGAATAGAATACCTACAGAATAAATGTCTACCGCTATTTTTGTTACACAATGTTGTGTTATAGAAAGGTTGTACCGCTCTGATAGCGTCCATACACGAAGCGATTTTACTTGCGCGAATTTTATTTAGACTTGCCCAAGTACCTTTAGTGTAACGTGTATTGGAAAATACTTGTACAAATGTCTAACTCTTATTTTGTGCAAGCGCAAATAAATCACTTTGTGTATGGCTACCATGATGGTAGGCTGCTACCGTAGCCGCCCCATGGGCTGCCAAGCCTTTAAAAACTTCACGGTGTTACCTTTCTCATAAAAAATGGCTATATTCTTGTTGAGGGCGCAAACGGGTCAGACTTTAGTCTCGGTGTTGTCCACTACATCTTAAACCTACAGATTCTAATTTTCAGTCGATTTTAATGAAAATTGCTGATAACAGTCAAACGCACAGGGTATTATGAAACGAGATATCAATAAATTAAATAGCATGGATTACTTAATGGATGAGATTTGTTTCATAGTAGTTATTTTACCTTATTTAAAATAATTTCCGAATTTGACCAAGAGACTTTATTTCAAAGTGTATGAATTTCTCGTTTACTGTCTCGTAAACATTATTAAGTAAGTAGTTAAATGTTTTGGTTATCTAATCAAACCGTTAGTTGTTACGGAAATGGAGATCGTTAAACTAAAATTGTTTTGTTTACATCGCTTAATTTTAAAATTCGAACGCATCACAACAGAGCAGTTAAAATTTAACGCTTAGTTAAGATTCGTCTATGGCCACCGTCCACTTATAAATATGCATAGAGTAATTTTTGAAAAGCGAACACTTAATAAGTGAGGTGCGGTCCCCGGGCGGACGGTAAATTGCTTCTTCGGTTATTATTCTCCCCATCGCCAATCCTATCCATTTAAAACCAATTATGTTTTATTATAGTCAGAGGAGGAAAGGAAATTACCAACTCGCCGGCCGAAAAGGACGGGCGCATGCCGAGACCACAGACAAGAAAGCGTAAGCGTAACTTTTTTTTAAACGCGCGGGGCACGGGCGCGCTGTCTTGGAGCCGACTCGTGAATGGAGGTCTAATGGATGCTTGAAAATATAAAATTAAATCGGATATAATGAGTTACATAGGCTATCACGATTCGACGGGTCGTGGAAGGCTTTTGTTCTTGCGGCCGTTGACCCGACCGGTTCCTTGGCGTGATTATGCGTCTGTAATTAAAATCTAACTTTTTGTGCTTTGTTTCACGAGGCTTTTTAATGTTTGACAGGAGATGAAAGCTATACGGCTCGAAGGCTATTAAATAGATATGGGTACTTTACTCGTGTGGTACTGAGTGTTAAGTAATAGAATAGATGGGCTTAATAACCGGAACCTGATGGTTCTGATGCGTTCACGATCTCTTGAAGCTCATAACTTTGTACGAGATTTATCAATTCAATGTATTGTCGATTCTAGCGAGTGAAGTTTTGCACTTTACCGCATTGAAATAAGGTACAAAAGAATAAACATATCCCAATATACTTATGCAGCGTGATTTTTTATTCACAAAATTTAGGGGGTTAATTGGCTATGTAAAGTTTTCTGAAGGTATGAATATAACATTTTTCCCTGATAGCCGTCGTCTTAAAGTTCAAGAAAATGCAGCTCCTTTATTGTTATTTCCTATAAATTATTAATAATCTTGTTTTAAGTGAGTGAGGTAACGAATGTGTTGTTGTATGGAGGAATATAGCTTAATGCGTTCGTCCGCAATCAGTACAAAAAAAATCTACCAATTTCAATCTGTCACTCGCGTCATTCTAAATTTTTTTTTTCTATTTCATTGTACTTATTGCAGACGAAAGCATTTGGCTCTGTTCAGCCATAAAACTGAACAAATGTCAAATCGCTCACTTAAAAAAAGATTGTTAACAAATTATAGGACATAAAAATAAAAGAACCGCATTTTCTTACACCTTAAGACAACGGCTATTAGGGAAAAATATAATATTCATACCTTCAGAAAAGTTTACATAGCCAATTCAGGGTCGCGTTTTATAAAGTTACAATTTACAATTTCGCTGTTTGCCTCTCTAACGCACGCACATATTGGCTAGAAAGAGAGGTAAACAGCGAAATTGTAAATTGTAACTTTATAAAACGCGACCCTGATGTTTCATACAACCCCTGAGATATTAGTACCTACATAAGTGGAAATGTATGGAACATCTGATTTTTTTCTCGAATTGTATGTAGGTTCAATAGTAAAAGTTCATCAATTTGACCTCTATTTGTCCAGTGAATAGTAAATAATGTACAGTCAAGTGCAAAAATAAGTATCGAAAGAATCCGCTCATAAATATGTTACGACGTTCGTATTACACAGAATTAGAGTGTACTGGGACATATTTTTGAACATTTTTGTGTACCTACACCTTATTTTGTCTTTGACTGTACAGTTAGTCATATAGATGTAGTGAACAGTAAACAATCTATTGCCTTCGTATTTTCACGAAAACTTTGAATTTATCTTTCTCTTTCAATTAGCTTGAGTCACAGAATATATAAAGTACAGAAGCTCCACTGCTTTGATGTTCACAAATGCCGGCTTTTTATGTACCTACACAATTATTATTACCAAACAAAACGGCGCGCGAGGCGACGCGAGCAGCTGAAATGGGCCGTATTGCGTAACGGAAAGGTCGCTTATAAGCCGCACGCCGTCGAAAACAGGGTTGTCAATTATTGAAAACTAATAAAATAACGAACGGCGCTATGAGGCGTCTGGCAAATACATTACTGCAATGATATTTACGGCGTTAATAGCATTCGTCTTGATTCAACAATTTAGTTCATGCGTGATTATAGAATTTACCTACGCATTTCATACACGTGATTCAAAAATATTTGGCTCAACTCGGTCGGCACCTTCTTTGTGCTTCGGCCGCGCGTGCCCGGGCGGCATTGTTTGAGGTGTGAGTGAGATAGCAACACGACGTCGCTAACTTTAGGTGAATATCCATCCGAATAATCCTGATAATAACACGAACATTCTAAAAATATCTGTAGACAGTATGTGAGGTGTGCAGAAATTAATATATCTGCTTAATGCATTTCAAAATAAAGAATTACGTTAGGTACCTAGGCATTCATTACAAAAGCAGCATAAATAAGTAATGGTTTAATCACAATCGTAAGGCAGACGTAACACGGCATTTTCTCTTATATGTACTAGTGTACCTATTTGATATTATGGGAATAAAGTCAGACAACCAAATAATTATGTTAGGACAAAAGGCGCGAAATTCAATAAAAGTATGAGAGAACGAAGTTTTTTACATTATTTAAATGTGCCGCTTTTTTTACTGACAAATTTGTCCGAAAATAAACCGTTTTGTCTGTAATTGACTTGAGTTTCTGAGAATTTAATTTACTACGAATGTAGGTAATAAGTGTATTATTATGTTCCTTACTTTTTAGTTTCTCTCTGACGCATCGGCTGTGCGAAAAACGCGTTATGATAATTAACATTATTATTATTGCAACATGCTGCTATGCAGTATATTTTCGGCATTTTCATTTAAAATGCACATGTATAAAATAATCCTAATATTTGCAAGCGATATATTTCGCGATACGTGACGAGCCAGCGTTGTAAATTTAAACGTGCGTTCCGAGACAGCGCGCGCCAACCATTGAATAGACCACGGAGACGGGGCGCTCTGCATGTACTTGTAGCCGCGCGACGGAATCGCGGAGTGACACCCCCTTGCTTGAGTGTAATAGACTACGAACAAATAAAACATGGATGCTGGACGCCACACTCTAAATGACCTTTCAAAAACGGTCCTGAAATTTCGTTGACAAGTGCTACTCCCTCTTCAAAACATCACGCTAATGACTTTCTATATTATTCTACATAACCCAAAAAAAACGTTTTATTGGTTAAATTCGATTTGAATTTGTCAAAGATGTTGCGCCGACGACGCATGCGCGGTGTTAAGAACTGATTTTTCAATCCCCAGTTAACATTATCTGCGAAATAAATGTTAGCTCTATCTTTTTTTGACTGATGGCCTGTGATAAGGATGGTAATCATTTTAACTAACGGATACTTTTAGCTGAGGATTGAAAAATCAGCCCTAAGTCCTGCCGATCTTGGCTCAATTGCACAATTGATTTTGAGAGTACCTTTGAATTTGCGTTAGATGTCCATATTTATATATGGTCGCAGGTAATATACCTATAATGAACTTCATGGTGAAAGCAAATTTAATTCCGACGTATCCGTAAAAAGCCAAAGGAAATGGATTGTGCACCATATTCTGTGATATATATAATTATGTACCTATAGGGTGAAAAATTAGAAACACTTTAACTCCTTTAGGGCATTGGTCTCAAAAACGACCACCCTGTAACACTGTATTCTTCCCTACACATATTTTTTGTACTACAGGATGGCACTGAGGCTTGAATTCAGGATTTTTTGAGTCTTGCCCGCTAAAGGTGTATTCTTGACCACGTTTTGAGACTTTAATGTCATGTAATTTTCTCTGGATTTGGCTTAGTTTCAGAGATGATGACATTTACTTCAAAAACTTTATTAATCATAACTCACTGAAAAAGTGCCTCTTTGATTACAATGTTCACTCTGAGTGTTTTCATTCATACATACCATATTGACGTAAGAAAGGCCTCTTTTTGCCGATTATCATAAGGACAGGATTCGCAAGCAGATTCAATAAACAAATCTTTACACGAGAAGATACTTACAAATATCTATATACAAATTATCTGCCTCTCCTCTTAAATTCCTTATTAATTCTGTTAAATTCTCTAAAAGTCCTATTAAATTGTCATAATATTCATATCACCTTGAAGTATACAACGCCATAATTTTATTTCTAGTTAAACCCTAAACTACTGAAAAATTATAAAAATAAGAAAGTTTGTTTTTTAAGTAGGAAAGTGTTTTTTCATCACATTGTCCAACATCTTGCTTTTGTCACAAGAACAGCTTTACGGACACGTTTACGTCACGAAAATCGCATCTATTACGCCCACGGAACAATAATAGGTTACCTACTATTAAAATTGACTAACATTTTGACAAGTTACATCGGCACGGAACTGTCAAATGGACAAAAACCCGTAACAAATGGCGCCCGCCTTTAATTGTTGTTAATTTAAATCGTTTATTATCGCCCGGAGCCGATGCCGCGGGTGACCGCGTTATAATCACAGACAGGCGTTGCGTTTACATGCAGAATAAGGACCGTATCTAAATGTAAGTAGACAACTTTAGGGCCCTATAAATACGTATACTCAACTTTATATAACAAAAACTGTTCAGTATATTATGAACCATATTAATGGGTATGATTTAAGGTCAGAAACAATATGTCATTCCGTTAAAATCAATGAAATGGATCTGATTAACTTAGAGACACGGAAAATAATTTTGGACGACTGGTGTAAAATTAAGGGCATAACAATAAGAAAGCTCGTTAAAAAGTATAAGTTCACTTCTGCAGGCATATACAAACAGATAAATAAGTTCGCCAACACTTTAACTTTAGAATATCTGCCCAAGAGTGGAAGAAAATAGAGACCATGGGACCCAGCGTTGCATAAAAAAGTAGTACGAATATTTTTACAAAATCCAACTCTTTCTGTCCAATGCTAGCAAAAAAGCGAAAACTCCGTCTTTTATGATACAAAAAATTAAAAAGAGACGTAATCTAAAGACATATAAAAAACAGAAACAACCTAAAAGAGATGAAAAAAAGTCATATCAGTTAGAAAACGGACAAGTAAACTATATGATCATGTGCTGACTAAGAAAAAGCAATGTATTATCATGGACGACGAAATGTACTGCAAACTAGATTTATAAACGACTCCTGGACCTTAGTATTGTACCATGCCAGCTGGAAAAATTCTCTCTAAACAAGATACAGCCATCAGTGTTGAAAAAATTGGAAAATAATACTCGTATGACAAGCAATTTGTCAACGTAGCATGCGTTTCAATTTTTTTTCACCACAGGTAGTTTAAACGCTGAAGTATACCAAGAAGAGTATTTAAAAAATAAGACTGCTGCCTCTCATTAAAAAGCATAGGATGCCTACTTTGTTTTGGCCTGATTTGGCGTCATGCTATTACTCGAAAGCCACCCTTGAATGGCATAAAACAAACAAGGTTGATATAGTCGAAAAAGACATGAATCCCTGCAAGTGCCCTGAAGTACCCCCAATCGAAAGGTACTTGGCTTTTATGAAGCGGCAGCTTTAATAAATGCCAGAGCTGCAACATCAGCCGACGACTTAAAAAAAAAGTGGAACAGGGTGTCAGGAAATATAGCAAATGTTGTCGTCCAAAATAGAATGAAGGACACCCAGAAGAAAGTAAGATTGACGGCTAAATAAGGGTCTTATGGCAGTCTCTTTAGAACATAGTTCTAGAAAAAGTGTTATATTTTAATTTATTTTTTGTCTTATTTCAAAATTTTACTTAATATTAAAGTTGTGTCACTTTTATCTTGTCTACTTATAATTCGATACGGTCCTTACTTGGTTTAGCTGTTTACTTTATACTATAAACCTTTTGAACGTCAAAAACACTGTGTTGTCGTGCCTAACACACCAGCAACACTTAGAGTGGTCAATGGCGGACGCTGTCAAAGCAATGGGTATGGTGACTGGCAAGTCAAATTAACATATTTTTTCGTACTGACAAAACTATCGCCACTATGAAGTTTAATGACCTACTCTTAAGTTCTTTCCAATTTATTAAATAGAAGTTCTGTACAAAGCATACTGGAATCTATATTTTAGTAATAAATGTAATACTGATGTCGAGCATAATGTGAAATTAGTACATTACGATACAAGTGCGGAAAACACGTGTCTCGTACGACGTTTTTTAGTACAGATGGCCCTCCGAAGTTTTGGACCTGACGTAAAATGACCCACTTCTCGCACTAGAGCCTAAAAAGTACATCTGTCCTAAAAAAATATTTTTATTACATTTTTATTCGTCACATTGAAAGAAAACTGAATTTGTATAATACTTATTTGTTTTTTTTTTTTATAATATATACGTCACGTGGTACGTAGTAGGCTTGCCAAGACTAGAGAATATAATATTAAAAACGGTTCTGTTGACTGAAAATTTGTATGTAGATAGTTCACGAGTTACCGTACTTACACCATTCGTCAGTACCTAAACTCAGTAGAATCCAAAAAAAACATACTTTCCGTAGGATTTGACGTCTTTGAGACATATCAACTTAACTAAAAATGTATGTGAACTCAAAGTTTGAGGTTTTAAGTTGGTAATGAAACTACGAGGTTTCGTCTTTCGACGTAGGTATCCTGCATGTAAACGCACCTTTAAAAACTAATTTTTTTCATGTAAATGATCTCTAGGCGTTTTAGTTTTAATTGACAGCTAGAGGGCTCGTGCGACGTCGAGACAATTGCTATACTAATTTTAATGAAGTTGTGCTCATTGTCGGTATTGTAATCGATAACAGGGATGTTATATATGGCTGTTTTATTTTGACACCTGAATTAGTCGTTGGACATATTAATTTCCAATTTGTCTGCCTCAATTGTTCGCATGATAAGTCTGTCTCAGTCCACCGCTGGACGTAGGTAAGCCCAAAAAAAACTATTAAGTGACATTTCTAGGAAACTGTCAATAATTATGACATAATACTTGGCCGAATAATAACTAGCAATATCCGAGTAGTGAAAGCCACAAACAAAAAAAAAACTAGCAATATGACCAATGGATACGATAATTATACTAATTGGCTGATACCGTCAGGGCATAGTCAAGTCAAGTCAAGTCAAGTCAAGTCAAACTATTCTTTATTCAAGTAAGCTTATTAATAAGCACTTTCGAATCGTCTGACATTATCAAGAGAGAGAAAAAAAATCTACTACTGGTTCAAACCCTACGCCGTTCCTGAGAAGAACCAGTAAGAAACTCAGGTGGACTTATTTTTTCAAAACAGTATAATAATACATCTTATTAAAATAACATGCATTAAAGAATGTATTACATAAAAAAAAGATTATTATAGACATTTTTATAAGACAGAAATAAATAAAGGATCATAATATTAAACAAAAATAATTATTATTGTACAAGTTCACAACATTATTAAGTATCTATATCTATACTACTAGAGATGTAAAGGTCCTCTAGTTGTCAGAATAAAGAGATATTAAGATTTAGAGATGTAAAAGGTCTCTAATCGTCATGATTTTAACAATAATAATAAAATAGAAAATTAACGATTTAGTGACAATCACAAAGCAACTATTCTTATTATTTAAAAGACAACAGCCAATACCTATTTAAATATGACATCACAGTAAAATATATATATTTTGTTCCCTTACACCGCTATAGCCTCTACATATTTTTTTTCCCCTCACTAGCTCGTAAAATGCTCGTTTATCCTTTAATACGAACGTGTAAAAACGCATATTATTCACTTGTGTGGCAAAGTAATGACCTTGTTAACAGATAACAAAACGTAAAATGCTCATGGAAATCGTTCCATATCAATGATAATTAAATAATTTGTATGAGAATTTAGTGTAAAATACAAGATGATGATTTTAACACATAAATCCTAAAATTCCATAAGTAAGAATTGTTTTAGTGAATGATGATAAGATGACTAGATGCAATCACAAAACGCAGAAAATGTCAACATCAACATTGTCAATGAATATTATAGGTTATAATATTTATTTACCGACTCAAACACGCATAAAAATAGTAAACTAAACAACTTTCAGAGTGTTCTGTTATAATTTTGTAAAAATAATGAATGAGAATGATTTAATAATGCATTGGCGTTGGTGTGCAACTACAGGAATGTGTTAAAATCGTGCTGCGTTTACTTTTTCGTGCTAAGTTTACTGCGACAAAATCTTGCATTAAATACATGATACATTTGAAAAATTATTATCACTAACCCGATGATGATTGTAATGTGAACAAATAATTACCTTTTTTGAGTTTCCTCGCTATAGTGAGGAGAAAAGTTTTGTGTTACACACGGGTGCAAATGTATTTTACTTCTCGTATGTTAAAACACTCGCTGCGCTCAGGATTCTATTTTACAACCACTCGCTTCGCTCGTGGTTCAACTATAGAATCCTTTCGCTTGCTCGTGTTTCAATTTCATACTCGCGGGAAAATACAACTTTGTATACCCTTGTATAACAAATAACTATTGTAGTATAGAGATTTTGGATTTGTTCTATATACAAAAATAGGCCCATTCTTTATCGTATTAGTTAGATAAAAGTAGAAGTTCACTTTATATGCAGAGTTGCCTATTTGGGTGACCCATACAAAAGCATTTTATTTCATACACTTAAATATTTTGTTCTGCTTTTTCCTAATCAGAATACGATAGTACTGGGTCACCATCATCACTTTTCCTCAGTTCCACTAATTAATATGGAATATAAGAATGATATGTTAAGGTGCGTTCAAACTAAAAGAGCATTCGTTGTTCTAACCTCCCACTCTACGAAATTCGATCGGTACACAAAACGTGATTGGTTGATTTCGTAGAACGGGCGCTAGAACAGCGAATGCTCTTTTGGTTTAAACGCACCTTTAGAAGGAAATTTTGACAGTGATCATCATTCATAACATAACACCTTTATGCGTTGTTGACTCCGGTAATCACGACAACACGCCACGCATTTTCGTGTTCTTGACGTTCAAAATAAATATGTACCTACTCGTATCTAGCCATACGGTAAATAGATAAATCGCTGTTCAATCTACATATGCTTACAATACTCTTGTCACGCAAGACTTGCTTCTGCAAAACATGTAGGTATGTACAACTGAATCACATTTAAATACCTAACATGAACACCGCTCTGGAAGTCTTTGCAAAAAGTTTCATTTACTCGTGTCACAGCAAGTTAGGCCGGCCTTAAGATATATTCATTACATACTGTGTAGATTGCGCGGAAATACCAGCGCTGTCCATACACATCTCGCATTAAGAATGCAATGTAAAGCAACTTTATATGCCGACTCGTGATCCATTCAGGTGGTCTGGACGCACCTTTTGAAGGTAGGAATTAGCGTACAATGAATGCACGGGGCTTTGATGCGCCGAAGGATATCAGGAGATGCAAACGAGGATGCTTTTTGTAAAACGAGACAGGATATCGCAAGAGCTAAAAGTTGTAAGCAGATCGTAAGAACGTTCTTTATAAGGTAAAGTTAAAAAGGAAAAAAACCGGGTTCGAAAATCTTATTAAAATTAATGAATTACACCCTAAAACAATAATTACCTACGATAAGTTCAAACATTCGCTGTAGAACTTTGAAATGAACCCTGCGATGCTTTTCGAGCTTCTAGCGAGTTCCGCTATTCAACACTAGGTGGTGTTAATGGTATCATTTACAACTAGAATGCCTTTAGAAGTTTTTTTTTTTATTGGTATTAAGGATAACAACAGTCGTAAATAATACTAAACATATTACTTCTTAAGAATTAAAACTTAGGCCAATAACAGTCATCCATCGGTTAACATTATCTTATAATTACACACAATTTAACCCTTTGAAACATTGAAAATAGAACACTTATTTGAAGTGCCATAAGTGGTTTCCAGATCGTCTCTGCTTTATAAAGGGTAAAAAAGAATAATAACCTATTGAGTAATGTTCAACTATACAAATGCTCGTACAAAATAATTGAGTTAAACAAGATAAGAAATAGTACTGGTAATATAATGGACTAAGAATTATTGCAAACACACATCGCAATCAAGAAACTGCATTACATATATGCAGAGTCAGACACCACCAAATTTAAGCAAGATTTAAGTTATCAAAAATGTTTATACGTCAATATTAATTATTTAAACTAACCTAACGCACAAAAACACATATTACAAATTTTAAAGCCACCGTCAATTTATAATAATATTTTTTTATATTCATTTATATTAATATTCAACCACCTTAATAATTTGAAATCTGGTAAAAAAAACACAAGCAACAACAATTCATATCTACATGTTAATTTTTGTTTTGTCTGTTCAAGACAGAGTACACTTCATGTCTAAAGTTGGCGCATAATAATTATAATAATAACTTATTTTGTCGCCTAATTACACTTTTAATATAAAAATTTAACTGAAATGTACTTAACAGGTATAAGAAATCGGTTAATTAATATTTGGACTATTTGTCGAATCGCACAAGTTTTGACCACATTAACATTATACACCGACCCCCTTATTCATAAAAGCCTCATACCGCTAAGTATGTTTGTTCCTTTCGGTTTTATCATGTCTATAAGATAGAAAGGGACAAACAGTACTTAGCTGCTTGATAAAGATTATCTACAAATAAAGATTTTTATTTGATTTGATTTGATAAGTTAGGACTGTTATGAGACGTTTATAAATAATTCGGTAAGTAGGTAGGTATAGAGTTTATTGACCAGTTAAGTGTACCATTTTTTTGCTATAAATATGTTTAGAGAACACCGTAAGTTTGTCCGCCATTTTACTTGTTAAATGATGATAACATTGATAACTAGAAATAATAAATATTGGATGTCATATACCAAAGAAAAAACCACTAAGATCACCAATATCCGAGGTGGGGGGGACGTGGTGTTCTTGGTTGTTTTTTCTTTGGTATATGACATCCAATATTTATATAGTATGAAGTAGTGTGACTACTGGCGAAAAATAAAAAGTCACACACAAATCAAAATAATAAATAAACAATAAATATCTTGGGACATCTTACACAAATCGACCTAGTCCTACGGCGACATATATAATAGATACATATAGAAACTTAAATACATGGACAGTCCAAGGAACAAACATTTGTGATAAATAAATGCACAAATAATGCCCTCGCCGCCGGGATTCCAACCTTCACATATTTACTAATAAATAATTTGATTTGTGTTTTCACACTACGATCAATATTTATATTTAGATATTTCATTTAGTCAATCTCTCGTTCCTGCTAGAAAAATAATATATTTCCTCGTGATAGTGAGGGGAAAAAAGTTGTATTACATTTGTCGGCAAAGTTTGTTCAACTCTCGTGCCTTGAGACCTTCGCAATGCTCAAGATGCCAGTTTTTTAACCACTCGCTACGCTCGTGGCGCAATTTTGGATACCACAGGTCTCAATATTGGCACGACAGTTTACCCCCAGACAACTTTACCCCCTTGTATAATAAATAACTATTATTGGGTACATCATCATCATCATCAGCCTATGCTAGTCCACTGCTGGACGTAGGCCTCTCCTATTAACTATGCGTATAGACGCATTAGGAGGTAAATACCCATAATCGCCACGCTGGGCAAGCAGATTGGCGATCGCAGTAATGTGTCCACTAGGATGACGCTGCTGCCCATCATCAATCTTGTAGAATGGTCAGTGACACTTCAATCCCTTAGTCGACTTTTACGACACCCGCAGGAGGAGTTGGGGTGGTGACAAATGTATTCTTACTGCCGTCACCACACGGCGGCATTATTGGGTACGGATATTCAGAATCACCTCTTCAAATATTATGAGCTATAAACAACTAACCTAATAGAATAGCATTCAAAATGCTGTGCCACATATTTTCGTGATTGTCATATAGAGATATCATGGACCATAAGCTAGATTAGATAGTAAAACTGGTAGATCGGGCTTATTTTATCGGTTCTTACAGCCGTAATAATTCCTTCGATTACATACTTAATGGTGTCGTGTAGATCAGGATAACTCGTATCTTCGAATATAAATATATATAAGGTGTTTTCAAATTAGTTACCGATACCTTAGGGTACAGTCAAGTGCAAAAAAGTGGCCGTGTGGTGACGGCAGTAAGAACACTTTTGTCACCACCCCAACTCCTCCTGCGGGTGTCGTAAGAGTCGACGAAGGGAATGAAGTATTAGTACCATTATTTGATAAAAGATTGATGATGAGCAGCAGCGTCATCTTAGTGGACACATTACTGCGATCGCTAATCCGCTTGCCCAGCGTGGCAATTATGGGCATTTACCTCCTAATGCGACTATACGCAAGTTAATAGGAGAGGCCTACGTCCAGCACTGGACTATCATAGGCTGATGATGATGATGAAGTGCAAAAATAAGTATCGAAAGAATCCGCTCATAAATATGTTACGTTCTTATTACACAGAATTAGAGTACACTGGGACATATTTTTGAACATTTTTGTGTACACCTTATTTTGTCTTGACTGTACGCATGTGTTCATGATAACGAATGACTTTTTCTATGGGACTCAAATCGAAATCTTAAAAAAATCGCCTTTCCATACAAAGCGGTCTCACCGGCTGATCAAAATTTCATGGAAAGTGATTTTTTTTTTCGAAATTTCGATTTGAGTTCCGTAAGGAAAATTGTTCGTTATCATGAACACATGCATAGTTGCATACCCTAAGGTATCGGTAGCTAATGAATTACTTATACTAATGAACATATTGCGAAAGTACAAATCAAATTATTTACTTATACTTATACTTATGTTAGTGAGTAGATATCGGGAACTTATATACAGCGTGTGTATTTTATACGGGGGAATAATTAATCCAGCTAAAATATCTGATCCTATGAATCGTATAAGATATTTTTATTTCGTTAAATTTTGTTGTTGATTAGGTGTAATGATTTTTCTAAAGTGCAACCCAGCAGCAATGTATGCCGTCCAACTGACATGACACTTGTATGACGTTTAGATAATTACCTATGTCTACGTTAATTAATATGGCTACCAGTGGATGCAATACACTGCGTGCTGTATTTTTTTGTATGAAAAAAAAAGTTAATTTCCTAAAGAAATTTATGTAAACATGTTCTCTAGGTCCGATAGTAATCGTCATTAAAATATTCGCCCGTATCAAATAGACACTCTGTATGACAGGCTTTGGTTTCTTAGGTGGTAGTGTATACAGTAAGATTTTATGAATAAAAAAGTCAGTATCTACTTCTATTACCGGTAACTTTGTCTGCGTAAAATGCACTTAACTTATATCCATGAGACTATGCAAATTTTCGGATAGTTTTTTAAATAGGTATGTCATATGTTCTTTCCCGGGAATTACCTACTCGTACATAATTTCCACATCAAATTTTATGAAAAATTTTTTAACGAATGTAGCAAAAGTGCAGGCCGACAGACAGACATCAGGCCCACTACCGCGAAAATCGAAATTCGTAAATTTCGAGGATTTTTCTCTGTCGCTCCAACTAAGGCGTCATTAGAGTGAGAGAGACAAATCCTTGAAAACGAATTTCGTTTTTCGCGGTAGGGCCGCTGTAGTCGTACCATGAGTAAAACCTAATGTATCCTTTACGTTCCGACGCACGGTACGGCTACAATTACTTTTAAATTCATATTATTTTGTGTTATTTAATTAGGAGGTATGCTACGAACAAATAAAACATGGAAGCCGCACGTCATACTAAATTACCTTTCAAAAACGGTCCTGAATATCAATATCAACTTATAAAAACTTATACCGCCATTTCAAAATACCTAGTTGTGATTGGTCCGTCAAAGTTTTGATTGGCATTCTATAAAAAAATGTCAAAGATGTTGCGCCGAAATATGCGCGATGTTAAGAAAAGCACTATGTCCTGCCCATCTTGGCACAATTGAGCAATTGTTTTTGGGGGCATTTTTGAGCTGGCGTTAAACGTCCATGTTATATATGGTCGCAGGAGCCTGCCAAGCTAAGAAAGCTGTTAAATTAGTTAATAAAAAGACTCGTCAGCATTTCCATGATATTAGTTCGCGACCCAGTAGGTAGCTAGCAGCAGTCGCCAGCAGGCAGTAAGTCAGCATCGGCTCCTTCATTTCGGAATTCCCGCTCACAATCATTGTAGCAATTTTCCGGGGCATCCGTCGCGAGACGCTGTTGAGACTAGGAGCTAGTCTACGACTTTTCATCGAATTTAAATAGTGCAATACGGACTACGAACAAATAAAACATGGAAGCCGCACACCATACTACATTGCCTTTCAAAAACGGTCCTGAATTTTAGTTGACAAATGTCACCCCCTCTTTAATGCATCACGGTAATGAATTTCAATTTCAACCTATAAAAACTTAAACCGCCATTTAAAAATAGTTGTGATTGGTCCGTCAAAGTTTTGATTGGCTATATTCTATAAACATTTGTCAAAGATGTTGCGCCGAAATGCGCGGTGTTAAGAAAAGCGCTATGTCCTGCCCATCTTGGCACAATTGAACAATTGTGTTTGTGGGCATTTTTGAGCTGGCGTTAGACGTCCATGTTATATATGGTCGCAGAATACGGAACAATTGCGAAAAAAAAGTTCGAAACGAGTGTCGATAAATTAAAACACAACCGAAGTGTTTTAAATGGACACGTTTTACGTATTTCTTTTTCAAATACAAAATCAATTGTTTAGTCATGGTAAACACATAATTATCTACAGTACGTATTTTATAAAATAAGATTAACAAAAGTGTCGGGCTTACCACGTCACGCCTAGCATAAATACCCAGCGAGACCTTTTCGCACGTGTATCGGTAAGACGTTTTTCAGTACAGATGGCCCTCCGAAGTTTTTACCTAACAAGAAATGAATCACTTCTCACACTAATGCGTAAAAACACCAACTTTATGTATTGAAATAGTACCTACGTTACGATATAACTGTGAAAAAATAAGATCGAAACGAGTAACGATAAATTAAAACATGACCGAAGTAGGTATTTTAAATCGCTGCGTTTTACTAATCTCGTTTCCGCACGTGTATCGCAGGTACGACGTATTTAGTACATAAGGCTCTACGAAGTTTCGACCTAACATGAAATGAACCACTTCTCGCATTAGTTAGTCCATAAAAAAGCACCATCTGTACTGAAAAATGTACTAAATATTTTATGCTAACATAGTCATTTACATTATTAGTATGATTTAAAATGGGAGACTCGACGAAAAAGGCGACTTAAATAAATGTCCCAAAATGTTTGTATCGTTCCTTTTTTGTTACCAGATTCCTATACATTTTTGCTAGCAAAAAAGGAACGTATCATTCTTCTATAATGTGTTATATTTGTCTAATATTCTGAGAACTGCCGAGTGGCGGTTATATAATATATTGCTGGTATAAACGTATCTAGATGACTTCTTAATATTACTGGATAGTTGTCTAAACTTATACAGCGGAATGGCTCTAACAAACTGTTTTATACAACTAGCCGTCACCACAAATGCTAAAATATAACGTCTACAGAACTTTTCAGAGATGAAACTTAGCTAAAATGTTACTTGGAAAATGTAAAAATATTAAGCTATTATGTGGAGACCGAAGATCGAAGAGCTGGTGAGTTGCTCGCACAACGCATCAATATTGCAATACAGCGGCGAAATGCCGCCAGCATCCTCGGTACAATGCCACAAGGGCCAATCTTAGATATAGGTTAGGTTAGTTAGATTTCATTTATGTACCTATACATATAAATTGTACAGTTAAAAAGTTATTTGGATATATTAAAACTGGGCGAATTCTACTTTCTTGTCTTTTTTTTATTTTTAAATTTGGATTTTTTTTATTTTGTGTACTAAGGAATTGTGAGCTCTTTAGATCCTCATTAACAGAAAAAAGTGTCTCGAAAATTCCATACATTTTTACCTCCCACTGAGTTACGGTCGGAGAAAGTGTATGAAAAATAGTAACGTGACGTCACAGTTTTCAAAAACAAAGTAAAAAAATGGTTACTATGTGAACTCTTCTATGATTATACAGATTTTTTTAATTTACCTCAATTTGTTGAGCCATTCAATTAAATTGTGACCAAAATTTATGAATAGTACAATTATACTGCATGAATATGTATTCTATGACATGCAACAATTGTTATCAATAAAAATTTTTGTTATTTTGTTTTATTTTGATGCATTTTTTTTTGGTAAGGATCGAAAGAGCTCGTGATTCTGAGTAAAAAAAAATTGAAAAGTCAAAATTTGGAAAATTTTATAAAACGACAACATAATAACGAATTACAAGTCCTATTTACTTTCTAGATCACGTTGGACACGATTAGAATCCTAGCTCTTAGCCTAGAGGAGGCGGGCGCCGATAGGGTGGCGCGGGGCGCAAGGCGCGCGAAAATTACATTCCGAGAGCGCCTCGCATATCTATCACTGGAAATTCGCGCGGGCGAAATGCCACTGTGGGCATTTTGGGCCTGTGGCAGTTTTCCCACCTTGGGTCATAGTACGGATTGATTAGGGTTATTATTAGAAATCAAGATATTACTCATACGATTTAGGTGCTGAAGTAAAATAACACAGCCATCGAAACTTAAGGGACCAAACCTGCAAGCCCCCATCCTTTTTCAGAAGACATAGGTGTACTTTTATTTCAACATTTTCAAACGTGTCTTCTGTTAAAAACACGTGTTTTCTATATAAATACTTATGTATTTTAGTAGTTTTTTTACATTTAAGGAGATAATCATACATTCATTTCCAAATCGGGTACGAAGATGGTGATGTTTGAAGCAGGGATCGGATACCGGTTTTTGCTACATACAAAAGAACGGTTTGAATTCCGTTCTTTTTCGTTCTTCGGTTTATATTTTTTTTGTTAATGGAGTAATTCAAAAATATGATGTTAATAGTTAATGTTAATGTTGAATACTACATACAGAGTGTAAAACATTTTAAAATATTGAGCTATTTAGAGGTTTTTCTAAAAAACCGGTTCCGATCCCTGGTTTGAAGATACAAGTGATTTAAATATTCTCAAAGGGTGTTACCTACTCACGTTATTTAAGTCGATGATTACTCGACTTGTATCCACTTTTTTTAAGGAAAGGGACTATGCATTACGCATACCACCCGGTTCAGATTTTTAATACTAGATTATTACCAAAATTATTGCTCGTATCGTATTTTTTTTCTATTATATTTCAGGGACTGGTTGTTTGCCAAGTTTTTTCTTATTCTTAGATTATCAGGCAAAAGATACGCTAAGATTAAACGTTATTATACTTATTATAATCAAAACGAAGTTTTATGACGAATTCCGTCGAAAACTTATATTTCGATAAAAGTTCGGTTTTAACTTCCGCGATTATCACTTATATTTTAAAGACAAACGAGTCTTAATCGCATAAACTTACGTTTAATTATATCCTGACCCTTTTAAAATATGAAAAGTTCGATTATCTCTGAAACGAATCCAGGTAATTTTTTATAACATTGAAGACTCTAAATACCTATGGCCCATAAAAATCTCTCGCCATCTCGCGTGTATCATACTTGGCTCTCCGAAACATGTCGCACGTAGTGACTAAATCAGGGGCGTAGCTAGGGTAAAAGGCGCCCGGGGCAGGCGCCAAATTTGCGCCCCCCGCCCCCTTAACTGAACTTAAAGAGTTCCTAGTTAGTACGGAACCCTTAAAAGGCTCACTTTTAGGATTCCGAGGATTCCGTAATATTTTCCAAAATGCAACCTATTAGACAGGAAAAAAAGTTGATTTTCATCCGACTTCAAAAAAGGAGGAGGTTCTCAATTCGTCTATATATTTTTTATGTTTGGTACCTCAACTACGATGTCTGTGTATATTTAGGCACAGTGATTCATGGTTTTTTTTATTTTTTGGACCCACGGATCAAAAGTTAGAAGGGGGAGGTACACAATTTTTTTTTCTTCTGTAGTGATTATCTTCGAAAATATTGACTTTAGAAAAAAAACTTTCTGTCAAGACCCTTATTCTTTTTAAGAGACCTATTCAATGATACCCCACACTATTTTCAACTCACCAATTCACCAATTGGGGAAGTACCCGAAGTTTTTTTTCTACTTCTTATTGTACCACTTTGTTGGCATACCTACCTGTACAAAATTGCAGATTTCTAGTATTTAATGGCCACTGAGCTTTGCTGTGGACAGACGGACAGTCGGACATGGCGAAACTATAAGGGTTCCTTTTTTGCCATTTTGGCTACGGAACCCTAAAAAATACAGTACCGACTTTCTGAAATAAAAATTTAAAATTGACCTTTCTAGCATTTTGTGAATTAAAGCATAAGTAAACATTTTTGATTTCTTTATGTGTAAATTATGCATAAGGAATGGTTGGGCTCCAAACCATTCCTGATATTGCGCCCGTGGAAAATTTACAAATCTACCATTTTTTTCAATTACGCATGAAGATTTTCTTTATGTGTTGATTATGCACAAGGAAATCAAATATATTGGCCGATTTGGCGCCCACCCTAATTTGATTTCTTTATGTGTAAATTATGCACAAGAAAATTAAAAAAAATGGCTAGTTTGGAGCCCCCCTGATATTGCGCCCGTGGAAAATGTAACAATCTAACATTTTTTTAAATTACGCATAAAGATTTTCTTTATGTGTTGACAATGCACAAGGAAATCAAAAATGTTGGCCGATTTGGCGCCCACCCTAATTTGGCGCTCGGGAAAAATGTACCTTTCTAAAATTTATGGATATACTACTTTTTTACTTCAGATTTTCTTCATATGTAAATTATACACAATAAAATCAAAATATTTTGCCAATTTGGCGCTCCTCCTAATTTGACGTACGGGGAATATGTACCAGTCTAGCATGTTATGAATTTACATTTTTCTTATGTATAAATTATGCAAAAGTATATCAAAAATTTTGGCCGATTTGGCGCCCCCTCTGATTTGGCGCCCGGGGCACGAGCCCCCCCTGCCCCCCCCTAGATACGCCACTGGACTAAATACACGTGAGTTTTCCGTTTTATTATATTTACTAGCGACCAGCCCCGGCTGCGCACGGGTACTACTCGTATACCTACATAAAAACTTTCCTCTTGAATAACTCTACCTATTAAAAAAAAATCATCGAAATCCGTTGCGTAGTCTTAAAGATTTTAGCATACAAATGGACATAGGGACAGAAAAAGTGACTTTATTTTATACTATGTAGCTACGAATAAATAAAACATGGAAGCCGCACGCCATACTAAATTGCCTTTCAAAAACGGTCCTGGATTTTAGTTGACAAGTGTCACCCCCTGTTCAATGCATCACGGCAATGAATTTGGATGCCAACCTATAAAAACTTAAACCGCTGTTTAAAAATGGTTGTGATTAGTCCATCAAAGTTTTGATTGGCGATAGTCTATAAACATTTGTCAAAGATGTTGCGCCGAAATATGCGCGGTGTCACGAAAAGCACTATATGTCCTGCCCATCTTGGCACTATTGAACAATTGGTTTTGGGGGCATTATTGAACTGGCGTTAGACGTCCATGTTATATATGGTCGCAGCTATATAGTGATAGTGATAGTGAAGTGATGTACCTATGTATACTTGTATTAATGTTAATAGTCTATGTATAGATGCCAATACAATATAGCCGCGTCCTTACAGTCACCTAAAAGCTTAAATGTGTTCAGTTAATCAGCGTTCGTTTCATCACCTATTTAAAGCAAGCCAGCGCTGTAATAACTGCATTGCAATCAGAAACGCATTACTGCACCTCATTTGCCGTCGCCACCCTCACCCACCTCCCGTTTCTGTTCTCCTGGTACAACGAAGTAAATACTACTACTGCTGTACGGTTTAACTACGTTTTAAAGCTGGGAAATAAATACTTCTGTTATTCTAAAAAGGGTGTAACGTTAGGTAACTTTTATACTAGGTACTGCATTCCCACAGCTACTGCAATTCTGTGAGCCTGGTGAAAAGTAGTATGCGCCTATGAGTGCTATGCGCTTAGTGCATTTTATTTGATGTGATGAAGTTGCAGTTAAAAATGTTTGTTTCCGTTCTAGACTGAGTAAGAAATGTCGGCAAATAGTTGTAATTTGGAAACATCGGCGGAGATTGTTTGTTTACATCAGTTGAAAGGGCTACGACGCATTTGATATTGCCTCAGCTGTAGGGACCTAAAATAGTACATTTCATCCGAGGCCGCGAAAATGAGAATTTCCGGCCTAGTTGTATACATACGGATAAGTAACGAGGCCGGGAATCCGTTTTCACGCCGAGGCATGTATAGTGCTTCTCTCAAACATACAAAGAAATAAAAAATGAAAAAATGACAATGTTGTCGTAATTTAAAAAAAAAGTTACTTTGCAGGCCTGAAAAGTGTTATGAAATTCCATTTCCATCCCAGTGAGTTACTGCACCCTAAAAGCTATTACTTCCGAGTCTATTTTAAGGAACGTAAAGACAATATTATTTCATTGCATGTTTGAGAATAGTATTTACATTTGGATACAAATGCAAAAAAAATTGTTTTCGACGTGGGTGAAAGTAGGAGCCCGAGTAAAACGAGGGCGACAATTACCCGAGTTAAAAAGAAGTTTTTACACGTGTATCGAACGACTTTTTTCATAACAAGTGCCTTAAAAAGTGAAATTTACGTACACGAAGCGTGCGCAAAGTTTAGTTTAGTTAGGAAAATAGTATTTTTAGTTTAGTTTAGTTAGGAAAATAGTATTTTTCACACCGCCTATTCGAATACGGGACTTTTCTTCTCTGCTAGGAGGGATCAAAGTGGCACTTTTCTATTCAAGGACTTTCTTTTCGATTACGAATCCATTATGCGCAAAAATATTAAATACGTAATGTCTATTATTTTTCTCATAGGTGGTGTGAAAAGCGGTATATGTCACACGGTACTTATCAAAATTATTTATGTCTTGGGCGTTAATCCAATAATTCCCTGCTGTTCTGCGTGTGTCGTCCACAAAACTAAACAAAAGTAACTGCAATTATAATTAAACGGTTAAACTCACGTGTATTTAGTCATTACGCGCGACATGTTTCGGAGAACCTAGGTCTCCATTATAAAGCACTGAACTCGCGACGCGACTCGCGAGCGCGGCGCGTACTGTCGCTCGTCGCGCCGCCCGCTGTGCCCCTTGAGATAAAACTGGTAGAGTAAATACACGTGAGTTTAATAGTTTAATTATATTTATTGTGCAACAACTCAAAATTTTTTTTCTTAAATATTTTTTGATTGTATTTTTATGTAGTAACACTGCTTATATACCACGTGTAAATCTAATACGGGCGATCAATTAAACCCGGCATGGAATTCATCAGTGTAATCATGGATTAAGTACGAGGTTTTTTTTAAGTTACATTTAATCCGACCCCACAGATTTTTTAAAGTAAAAGTAGCCTCTAAATCTGTCACAGCCCCTCGGTTTTTCCACAAATTTCGTCGAATAAAAGACTCGTAGCAGCTGTAGACCCCGTCGAAGGCGTGTAAACATTCGGCTACATTTTAAACCAGCTGAATGTTTGATGCGCCGCGCGGTTAATAATGCAAGGACGTTGTTTAGGTTGTGTACCTCTGATGTGGATGAAGAAGCTTAGTTTATACGTTTATATTTATTTACGTCACTCTTGCCTGTAATTGGTTTTCTGAAAATGAAACTTTATGGCCGAAACAAGATGTAAAAACCGGCCAAAAGCATGTCGGACCATGCTCAGTTCAGTGTAGGGTTCCGTAGTTATTCAAAAACGGCAGGGCCGATTATGTTCGAAATAGTTTTATTTCAAAGTACCTACTCTATAAGCCTATAGAGGCACTATTCATGATTTTTTTAAAATTTTTTGGACCTACGGATATTCGGAAGTTAGAGAGGGGGGACACAATTTTTTTTTCTTCTGGAGCGATTATCTCCGAAAATATTGACTTTAGAAAAAACTTTTTAAGAGTCCTATTCAATGATAGCCCATACAATCGGAACACATGAAATAAAAAAAAAAACATCCCCACTTCACCAGTTGGGGGGAGGTACCTACCTGAAAAAAAAATTTTTTTCTTGTTTTTATTGCGGACAGACAGACGAACAGACGGACAGGACGAACAGGTTCCGTTTTTGCCATTTTGGCTACGGAGCCCTAAAAAGGTGGGTAACTTACGGGGATAATTCGTAAAGCTTAAGTTGTAAGGGTACACAATTCAAATATAGTGCAAGCAAATATGAATAATAGCACGTATCAATAATATAAATCAAATTTGTACCCTAATCAAATGTTACTAGTTATTGTGATTATTCTGGATCTATGAACGGCTTTTATTTTATTAAATTATAAGGGCCCACTCAAAATCAGAGTCGTTGTATGAACCAAAAATGGTTGTTAGAAATTATAACTAAACTTCCATATTCGGCTTTTACATAACTTGACGAGTAAAGCCAACTTACTTTACCATAAAAGTAGTTTCGCAAAAACCAACATAAATTTTATCATCTAAGTACAAAATCAACATGCCGCGTGTACAAAATACATTAATACAGCCTCAAGGGAGCCGGCAGCCTAAAAAGATTATTCAATTAAGTCGAATTCATTACTGCCCATCAGCAACGTTAAAAGATACATAAAAGGAATCGCAATTTCTTTATTACCTCATTTCAATTCCGACCAACGGCAACGTCGATAAAAGAAACAAGATCGATGTCGTCACATCACTACTCTTACTAATGAAAAAAAAACAAATAAACGCGACCTTGTGTAGTAAGGAATAAGGTTACGAGTTGCGCGCTGAAATAGAACGCAAAGATTTTCCAAATTTGAAAAACGACGCATTATCCGATTGTGGCGGTTCAAACTGTGTCATAAAGCATAAAATCGCTTGCTTTTAATGAATCTTCATAATTGAAGTGCACATTGTAAGCTACTTTCATCTCTTTCCAGCTTTTGGAGGTTACGTATTGGTGTCGCTTTCATGCGGATACGTGACTGGACATTAAGTTGGCCGCTGGGTGTAATGGTGTTTGACAATAACATTAGTTCGGGGCTGCTTTGATTGGATTATTAGAAGATATCGACGCCCTGAGATTTATGGGATCCTGGTACTATAGCGTATTGATTTAGATGGGTTTGATGCTGTAAAATAAACAAACTGATTGGAAGTAAAATGGTGGACCAAAAGTGGACCAAATTAATTTCATCGCTAAACACTTGAATTTTAGTCAAACTGGAACTAAAGCGGTGGTGGCTCAGTGGTTTAGACGTTTGACTTTCAATCCGGAGGTCGTGCGTTCAAATCCTGGCTCGTACCAATGAGTTTTCCGAAAGTTATGTACGGAATATCAGATGATATTTACCATTAGCTTTCGGTCAAGGAAAACATCGTGAGGAAACCTGCATACATACGCGAAGAAATACTCCCTTCGGTCGTGTTTTAAAACATCACCACTCGTTTCGAATTTCATGTTTTTCGCACTTGTGTCGTGATGTATATTTGTCAACATTGACTTTAGGTCTCACAATAAAATGTTTGCTTGTTTTGATGTCTAGTGCGTACTAATACGTGGTCGTGTATAAGTATTAGCGATGTAACGAATATCGGTTTAGGAATATTCGCGAATGCGAATGCGAATGCGAATATTTGCGATTCATATTCGCGAATGCGAATGCGTCTTCGCAATCGCCACGACTGTTTTGTTTAATTATACGTATTGTAGGGAACATAGAGATCCTATTTGTTCTAACCTTTACTGGCCGCTAGACGAAACTAACAAGTCTTAATGTCTTTGAAGATTGAAGGATAATTCTATGATATTCACAATTGTCAAAAAAGCCAGATTATATTCGTAATACTTATGATTTAATATTTCTTATTGTTTCTAAATATCGCTTGTGTTATTAGTTAATAAAGTTGTGCATGAACGATTCTTTATATTTTGACTGCGAATCCACATTGGTGACACCGACTAAGAACAAATCGACCATGACGACGAACGAAAACAACGAGAGTGGTTCGACGGTGCCGCCGGTAGAGGAGGCAGGAATCCTACCACCTTCCGTGCTCAATACAACGTCGGGAATTTTCCGAGTCGGTATACGTGTACCTCCATTTTGGCCGGAGGAACCTACAGTATGGTTCGCTCAACTTGAAAGCCAATTTACGTTATCGGGAATCACTAGTGATACGACCAAATTCTACCACGTAATTGGAAAGCTCGAGCCGCAGTTCGCCATTGAAGTAAAAGACATAATTGTTTCTCCCCCTGAATCGAACAAGTACGACAAGCTAAAGACGGAACTTATCAGGCGCCTGTCAGCCTCCCAAGAACAAAAAACGCGTCAGTTAATGCTGCACGAGGAACTTGGTGATCGAAAGCCCACGCAATTCACTTGCGGAGTCTAGCTGGCCCATCTGTCCCAGACGATTTCCTACGTCAGGTTTGGTCAGGCCGCCTACCTAATAATATACAAACTATCATAGCGTCGCAACCCAAAATCTCACTTGAAGATGTAGCAGAACTAGCCGATCGAGTCCAAGAATTGACGCCAAGTTCAAGACACATAGCCAGTACATCTGCAGAACCGACCCACGCCATCTCAGAATTAAGCCAACGCGTTAGTGAGCTAGCCCTACAAGTAGAAGCATTGCTTAGTGGAGACAATTCTCAAAGTAGAGGTCGACAACAATTTCGGCGTTATCAATCCTACAACCGAAGCACGTCTCGTTCGAAATCCCGTCCACGCTTTACTTCCGCACGACGTGTAGTCCCTGAAGGACTCACCATATGCTGGTACCACTATAGCTTTGGGTCCAAGGCGGAAAACTGCGTCCAACCGTGCACATTCAAGACGGGAAACACCCTGGGCAGGCAGTAGTGGCCGAGCACGTCTGCCCCATCTCATCAGGCCGCTTGTTTATGACAGATCGCACATCAAAGACTCAATACTTAATCGACACGGGTTCGGATTTGTGTGCATTTCCCCGTGCGTTGCTCAACGAGCGCCGGAGCAAGACCAAATACGAGTTATATGCTGCCAACGGTACAACAATAAACACGTACGGTTGCATAACATTACATTTAGATTTCGGCTTACGGCGAGTTTTCGAATGGCGATTCACAGTAGCAGACGTCTCAAAGCCTATTATCGGCGTTGACTTTCTCTCCTTTTACAAATTACTCGTCGACTGCCATAATCAGCAGCTTATTGACAGCACAACTTCTCTCTCCGTCGCCGCCCCGCAAGATAACACGTCCGAAAATATCTCATCAATTCTTACCACGTTAACTAACAATTCCATTTACACATTGCTCCTGCGTGATTTTCCGGATATCACTCGGCCAGCCGGTAAACTAGGTGCTCCGAAGCATGACACTGTGCACCATATAAGGACAACACCTGGCCCCCCGGTCTCCAGTCGTCCCCGACGACTTGATCCAGAACGAATGAAGATTGCGAAGCAAGAATTTGATGATATGTTACAAAACGGAACAGCACGTAGATCAGAAAGTCCATGGTCATCGCCATTACACCTGGTGCGTAAAAAAAACAACGGATGGAGACCTTGCGGAGACTATAGAGCGCTCAACGCCCGAACCATACCCGATCAGTATCCTGTCCGTCACATACAGGACTTCGCCCATCTCCTGGCGGGCAAACACATATTTTCCACTATAGATCTCATCAAAGCCTAGAACCAAATACGTGTACATGGACCAGATATCCCCAAGACTTCGATTACTACACCTTTCGGAATGTTCGAGTTCCCTTTCATGAGTTTCGGACTACGTAACGCAGCCCAAACATTCCAAAGATTCATGGATGAGCTCCTACGTGGATTCGACTTTGCCTACGGTTACCTAGATGACATTTTGGTTTCCTCATCTTCCGAAGAAGAACACAAAGAACATTTAAGAATACTGTTCAAGCGCCTCCAAGATTACGGCGTCTTAATCAACACTTCGAAGTGCGTATTCGGACAGCCAAAGGTAACTTTTCTAGGATACAGTGTATCAGCCGAAGGCATCAGTCCGTTAGAGTCAAAGGTACAAAGCATTAATGACTTTCCAGCGCCACGAAACGTGAAGGAGTTACGCAGGTATTTGGGAATGCTAAACTTTTACAGACGGTTCGTTCCAGGAGCAGCTAGAGTATTATCACCTCTTACCGCGTTGCTCGCAGGTGATCCCAAAGCATCAACTCCCATCGAGTGGACGCCTATATTACAGGAAGCATTCAAACAGAGTAAGTCTCGACTCTCAAAGGCCACATTATTAGCCCACCCCGACTCACAGGCAGAATTAGCTCTACAAACTGACGCATCAGACGTTGCAATCGGGGCTGTGCTTCAACAACGCCAGCGTAATTCATGGGAACCATTGGCCTTTTTCTCTAAAAAGTTAAGTTCCGCGCAACAAAAATACAGTCCCTATGACCGAGAGCTCCTTGCGATATACGAAGCCATCAAGTATTTTCGCTACATGGTCGAAGCCCGCTCGTTCACGATCCTTACAGACCACAAACCCCTTACGTTTGCGTTTACGAAAAACCGCGACAAGTGCTCACCAAGACAATTTAGGTACTTGGATTTCATTTCACAATTCTCAACAGATATCAGGTTTGTGTCTGGCAAAGATAATATAGTCGCTGATGCACTTTCGAGAATTGAGGAACTTAATACGCCTTTAGATTACCAATCCCTCGCCGAGGCCCAAACTACAGATAGAGAACTACTACAGTTTTTACAAGGCGGATCTTCACTTCAATTAGAGAAGATTACTGAACCTTTTACGGGTTCCAATATCTATTGTGACGTATCTACATCAAGTCCAAGACCATTCATTACACCCGCATTTCGCTGAAAAATTTTCGATTCCCTGCACAACCTTAGTCACCCTGGGGCAAAGGCAACGACTCGCTTACTGACAGAAAGGTTTGTCTGGCCTGGTATTAAAAAAGACTGCACGCAGTGGGCAAAGGAATGTCAACAATGCCAACTTAGTAAGGTTACTAGACATACAAATGCACCTTTAACAGAATTTAGTCTTCCGTCTGCTCGCTTCCGTCACGTACATATGGACATAGTTGGCCCTTTACCCATATCCGCGGGTTTTAAGTATTGTCTAACAGTAGTCGACCGCTTCACTCGTTGGCCTGAGGCTTACCCGTTACAGGACATTACAGCGGATACCTGTGCTGCGGCTTTTGTTAGCGGTTGGATAGCACGGTTTGGCTGTCCAGAGCGAATAACTACAGATCGAGGCCGGCAGTTTGAGTCACAGCTATTCAAAAAACTTTGCTCGCTTATAGGTGCGACCCATCTCACCACTACATCATATCATCCGGCTTCTAACGGTCTTGTAGAAAGACTTCACAGACAACTCAAGGCATCCATTATATGTCACACCTCTACTCAATGGACAGAGACACTCCCGTTGGTATTACTAGGCATAAGAAGCGCTTGGAAAGGAGATCTAAATAGTTCGCCAGCAGAACTAGTGTACGGTGAACCACTTACATTACCTGGGCAGTTATTCTTCTCATCATCCCCAGAGGTATTAGTAGATGTCTCTGATTTTGCAAACCGCCTTCGGAGCCATATGAGCAAACTGGCTCCGCTGCCTACATCGTGGCATACAAGTTTCAACCGAACGTTCTACATTCCCAAAGACCTAAAGGAAGCAGAATATGTCTTCCTTCGCCAAGGACCTGAGCGTCGGTCTCTAGAAGCACCATACCAAGGGCCGTACAAAGTATTGCGGCATGGACCCAAAACCTTTGACATCGAAGTCAAAGGCAAAACTATGACAGTCACAATTGATTGTCTAAAACCTGCATATCTAGCTAGAGAGACAATAGTCCCAGCGGCCCCTTCAGGCGAGAAAACAACCTCGGAAAACCCAGGCCTTGATCAAGATCAAGATGTCGCAATTTCTACCGATGAAGATCTGGTACAAAGAACACGATGCGGACGCCATGTTAGATTCCCTACTCACCTCCAGGACTACTATCGACCGTAGCCACGGTCTGGGGGGGGCTACTGTAGGGAACATAGAGATCCTATTTGTTCTAACCTTTACTGGCCGCTAGACGAAACTAACAAGTAATGTCTTTGAAGATTGAAGGATAATTCTATGATATTCACAATTGTCAAAAAAGCCAGATTATATTCGTAATACTTATGATTTAATATTTCTTATTGTTTCTAAATATCGCTTGTGTTATTAGTTAATAAAGTTGTGCATGAACGATTCTTTATATTTTGACTGCGAATCCACAGTATCATTTGTGTTTTATTAAAATATAAATCTGAAAATACTGAAATATAACGTTTTATTCATCATTCAGTTAAAAGATATCATTTTTTAGAGACACGATTTTTTTTCCTAGACATCTAGGTATTAAGGTCAACTTTAGAATGTGCTTCTTGCCTGAAGTGAACGAAATAATTAGATAAAAATATTCGCAATATTCGCGTCAATTTTTTGCGAATGCGAATACGAATGCGAATATTTTAAAACATGCGAATATTCGCGAATGCGAATGCGAATATTCGTTACATCGCTAATAAGTATGCAATCTAATTCTGTGATTATATTGTTAGAGACAAAGTGGGACGTTTTACAAAAACCGGCCAAGAGCATGCAGTGTAGGGTTCCGTAATTATTTAAAAACGTCTGGGCCGATTATGTTCGAAATAATTTTATATTAAAGTATTCTAGCCCACAATTCATGATATTATCATATTTTTTGGACCCATGGATCAAAAGTTAGGGGAGAGGGGGAGGTACCCGAAAAAAAACCTTTTTTATAATTTAGTCTACCACTTTGTTGGCGTGATTAATATGTATACCTGTACCAAATTGCAAATTTCTCATACTAACGGCCAACAACTAAGGAACTATGGAGCAGACAGACGGACAGACGGACATGGAGAAACTATAAGGGATCCTTGTTACGGAAACCAAAAAGGCGACTAATTAAAAAAAAATTAAGCACCTAGAGTTGGCTACCTATATAAATTTTAATTTTTCATTAAATACAACTTTGCACCCTTCTATAACAAATAACTAAAAATGAAAAAATACACTTTTTTAGTACAGATGGTGCGTTTTTTACGCGCTAGTACGAGAAGTGGCTCATTTTACGTCAGGTCCAAAACTTCGGAGGGCCATCTGTACTAAAAAACGTCGTACATACGAGACTCGTGCAAATACGAAATTCGTAACTCGTATTTTAAAACATCGCCACTCGTTTCGAATTCCTTGTTCTTCGCACTTGTATCGTAATATGTAAATTCTAATGTAATCAATCGTTTCCACTCGTTTCAGCGTTTTCACAGATCGTGTAAAAATAATAATTCTCTTCCACACTTGTTTGTGTTTGTTTGTGTCTAAAAGTGTCAAGATCTATGCTTAACTTTATCGGTACGGTACAAAGATCACTTTCTGAAAGTTTCTGACCACTACATTTTGTGAAAGTCATCATTCAGTTTCTTTATTATTATATCCTATAATCTTGAATGTTTCTAGTACCTACAAACTATAAAAATAAATGCGTTTCTTGCATATACTCGTAGAACTAACTTGGACTTCACATGTTTGACAAATGTCAAGACAGAGATTTTTATGGTTTTGTCTCGGCTAGCTCGAGTGAAATAGGATTTAATAGACATCCTAACCTAATCATCATATATTACCGCTGCGATGGCCTTTAAAATATTAAACAAGCTACTGCCAAGGAGCACACAACATAAGACCTGAGCTTTACGAGGACAAGAATAGCCATAGCACTCGTAAATTGAAATATCCCTACTCCTCCGGTGCGATACTTAAATCAGTAATTTGCAATAAACATAAAAGTTT
This sequence comes from Thaumatotibia leucotreta, assembly GCA_025490895.1. Classification (NCBI taxonomy): domain Eukaryota; kingdom Metazoa; phylum Arthropoda; class Insecta; order Lepidoptera; family Tortricidae; genus Thaumatotibia; species Thaumatotibia leucotreta. The sequence continues at coordinate 117,520 of JALPQI010001907.1, forward strand.
TACTGAGTGTCGTAGATCAAAATAGATTGCGTACCGTCGAATCTTACCTAGGATCGGCATGTTTTCTGCGTAAATCACGAAAAATAAATGCATCCTATATCATAAGGAGGCTGAAATCAAACGGACGGTGGGTATCAAAGCGGAGCCCCGCTGTGCGCGAGCGCTCGCGACATGCGCCTACCAGGCAAGCAGCGCTTCGCAGCGTGAGCCGGCCTTTAAACCGCTGATGCTGTAATAAATCGTATTTTAAAACCTCCCCCCCGTCTCTGCCCGCCTGGTACATCGGCTGCAACTATTTCAAGTTAAATGGACCAAATAACTGCTTTGATAGCCAAGCCGGACTGTCCGGCGGCGTTTTAAAGATTTTTCTCGGAATCTCCGTTTTCGCTGAAATTATTTTTATTGTTTTCACTGCGGTCGCAATGCTTTATAACGGTTAGTCTCATTCGTTGTCTTCCGCGTCATTAAATTGCTCCCACGCAAGCTATTTACTTAGTTTATTAGTAACTGAAACTAGCAAGCAAGAATAAGCGCTGGCACACAAGCATCTTTCAAATATTTCACGACCTAAATACTTGAGTTGTACTCGGGACCGTAGTAGGTCAGGCGTACCAAATACACATCAACGGGCGGAAAATTTTGGCATCTAATCTACACCATGCGTTATCTGCGGCCAAATTTTCTATGGAAAACTGACCTGGTTTCAATCGAGTCAAATTGCTCTTCTAAAGTAAAATAATAATAATTTGTGGAGCAGAATTCGTTTTATCTATTTTTTCCTCCTATTACCTAAGGGAAATGTCCCGGAATGTATGGATATTCGTAGAGTCGATCGCTTTTCATGCACTTACCTACACTCGTAGTTAAAGAATTCTTACGGATCGGATGTAATTTTTCATAGGAAATACAGCAAACTGACTGATTTCAAATAGAGTTTCCAAATATTTACAGTATCCTTTTTAGCATCTGATTTAGTTGGAAATTTCCTGAAATAATCTTACAGTATGTTCGGATTCATTTGTGTAGGTAAAATTTTAGAGTTTATTTGATCATGACTTGTAATTTTTATATCCACGAAGTTTCAGATCTGACCATAAAATTAAATGTTTTAATAAGTACTATTAAAACATCGTCGAGCTTGGAGTTAGAGTACATTTTTTATATGTAAGTATGTATATGTAATCTCTTAAGATGTTTTTTTTAGATTAGAGTTTTATTATTATTGTTTACTTTAGTACTATTTAAATATTTTGAAATTATTCACGTAACGTACGGTAACATTACATTTAATTCCAAACAACACCAGAGCGCCACTTTTCCAAAGCATCCTAATTCAAACGAAATATAACCAGTGTCCGCTGAACAAATCAGACAATTACCAGATAAACAAACCCGCCGCGGCATCCATCCAGTGCGTTTTCAAACGTTCTAAATCGCGAGCTGCGTGTTCCATCGACTTGCCGAGCATCCGAACTAGTTGAGCATCGGCCCTACTAAATTTACCTTTCGGGAATTTGTCTCCGTCACTCTAACGTCATCGAAATTCTAGACTCACGGCCGGGTTCCACCCTTACTTGGTAGATATTCCATTTGTTAGTACAAAGCGCTTTGCGTCTTCTTTCCTTATGCGTACTGCCAAGGAGTGGAATTCCCTGCCGGCGTCTCTATATTTCCGAGATCATATAACTCGTCAAGTCAAGGGTGAATAGGCACCTTCTGGGCAAACTCACTCCATCGTAGGCCACGTCTCTGCCCTTGGCTAGTCTGTGGCCATGAGTAAACACATTTCAAATAAAAAAAAAGCCTTTGTTAAAATAACAGAGACAAATCCTCGAAATATTCGAATTTCGAAGTCCGTGTAATAGACCACCCCCATCACCCCCGTTGTTTCGTAATTTCGGGTGTGAGGCCCGTCGTCTTTAGGTCGTTATTTACGGTCTTCATCCAGGTCATAGGTGGGCGTCCTCGTCCTGTCTTGCCTTAGGAGTGAAAATAAATATATTACTATAATTTACCATTAAGTCAACCAGCACCTAGTTAAGAGGCTGGCCGTTGCCCTACATGTGGGATACGAATATGGCCAACAAGAGTCACCGAATAAAGAAACCGACTTCAACCGATTTTTCCAAGACCCAACATGAGCCCCAGACTTGTTCAATTAAGAAAAAAAACGATAGTGGGTTCACGATTCTCGGAGATATAGAGTTGGTAACATACGTGAAAAAAGCAGTCAAATTGAGAACCTCTTCTTTTTTGAAGTCTTTTTACAATTCAGGATCTCTAGGTATGGTATCATGTCAAAGCACGAGGTCACGTGACGTTGGTTTCTGAAATGAACGCTCGTGGCCAATGGTAATTCAGCCGGACGGCGGGTCGCGGTGAAAAACGTCCGGCGGTCCGGCTAACGATCGTGCCGGACGGACAAAAATGGATGCTACATGTTTGCGGAGGTTGTGCTGTATACGCATCGATGTCATTAGTATACCCTGTTCAACAACCTCTGTTAGTAGAAAAAGTCAAAATAAAAAAAATGCCTGGAGGAGCTGGATGCCCATAGAAAATTTGAATGTGCTGCTTTTTTAGGGCTCCGTAGCCAAAATTGCAAAAGCGGAACCCTTATAGTATCGCCATGTCCGCCTGTCCGTCTGTCCGCAGCATAGCTCAGTGGCCGTTAATACTTAAATTTGCAATTTGGTACAGGTATACATATTAATCATGCCAATAAAGTGGTACACAATAAAAACTAGAAAACAACTGGTGATTTTTTTTATTTGCTGTGTAATCCTATAGTAAGGGGTATCATTGAATAGGTCTCTTAAAAAGAATAAGGGTCTTAAAAGATTTTTTTTCTTTAAAGTCAATATTTTCGGAGATAATCGCTCCAGAAGAAAAAAACAATGTGCCCCCCTCTAACTTTCCAAAAATATGAAAAAATCATGGGTTGTGGGCTTATAGAATACTTTAAAACGGCCCGGCCGTTTTTGAATAACTACGGAACCCTACACTGAGCATGGCCCGACATGCTCTTGGCTGGTTTTTTAATATAACGATTGATGGACAGAGTGCACTTATCATTTTTAGTACAGATGGTGTCGTTTTTACGCGCTAGTGTGAGAAGTGGCTCATTTTACGTCAGCTCCAAAACATTGGAGGGCCATCTGTACTGAAAAACGTCGTACGAGACACGTTCAAAGAGGAAATTCGTAACTCGTGTCGATTTTAAACATCGCCACTCGTCTCGAATTTCATGTTTTTCGCACTTGTGTCGTAATTGAGTTTTCTAGAGGTGGATTTTTTCAGAATGGAAATAGCTTTGAGTGATTTAAAGAAAAAGTGTGTACGGTCGGCTCTAATAATCATACCTGGGATAACTGGGGGCAAGTACTAGGGATTTGATATCGATTAAAAAGATGTCGATATAATTATAATAAAAGATGTGCTTATTGAACATTCTCGATAACAGTACAGAGGTCCGATGTCATATCTGACTCTGATATCGGGCCACTTGTATGCTGATGTCATTTTAATCAAAATGACAATTTAAATATAGATATTTTAATATTAATGGTATAATTTTGAAAACTATTTTAAAATAAACGCGTAACTACCCGTTTAAATTTATTTTTTATTTTAATTGTATATGCCGAAATTATATGCCGAATAACATTTTGATGTTGTCATTCACAGTAACATCGATATATTTTTAGTCGATAAAATATTTTGCTACATCACTTTCGTATAAATGCCCCGAGTTATCCCAGGTATGCTAATAATATGTATACGATTTTGATCCTTATGCCTTTGGCATACGTTCCGGAATGTATACATATGTTAGACGTTACTGTACCATTGAAGTTTCCACACTATTATAATACTCAGATAATTATTTTCTTCCCGAATCAAAAATGAATGGTTGTCCATAGAAAATTGGATATTTTTCCCACTAAACACTATATTTAGGTATCTATTGACGCCATAAAATGTAATATTGTAATCGTTGAACACAAAAACAGCATTTTTAGGTATGTGTTTTATGAAATATTTCAAAACTACCGGGAGTCTACTAGCCATCGACATTTCTATAATACCAGGCGCCCAGCAGCGTATTGCGTCGGTCGTCGTACCAGGAGCACATTAATCAATAGAGAACACTTTAGGATTGCTTACAACGGCTTAGTATCACGAGGACTAGGAGCACACAAGACCCCGAGTCCGTAGGCGGTAGCGTTATTTTTCAAGTACCAGGAGTACATTAGAGGTAGAGAAATAAATAAGAGCGAATAAAACTGGGGGGTTACCATGAAGTACGGTTGGCTCTAATAATATGTATACGATTTTGATCCTTATGCCTTTGACATACGTTCCGAAATGTATACATATTATTAGACGTGACTGTACTAATGCGGTTCAGTTTAGGTCGAGAGAAAGGGACAAGGCTATACGAGTCGTATATCACTGTCCCTTTCCCTGAACCTAAACTGAATCGCATTAGTGGGCATTTTCACTTCTAGGGACATCCAATTAGCTTTTTAACTCTCACAAAAATGTTAATTTCGATGTCAGTTTTGTAACGATAATTAAGCAGGAAATATTTACGTAAGTCCACTTTATTCACGTTTTTATATTGCTCAGACGCGTATTCTTTCTGGATTAAAGGATAAAAAAATATTATTGTTAATATTTAATGCTTAATTGTCGGTACAAAACTGATATCGAAGTTAACTTTTTTGTGAGAGTTAAGCTACTAGAAGTGAAAATGCCCTAGTACGTCATGGTAACCCCCTGGTATCGACTAATAAATAGTTTTATACTAGGAATTGTACCAGGCGCTCAGAAGCGTAATGCGTCAGCCGTCGTACCAGGAGCACATTAATCAATAGAGAAAACTTTAGGAGTCAAAAGGATTAGGAGCACGCAAGACCAGAGTCCGTAACTAGTTACCAGACTCGCAGTTGCGGTAACGTTATTTTTAAAGTACCAGGAGTATAGTCAAGAGCAAAAGTAAGTGATCATTCTTGTTCGATTATAGACCTTATTCCATTGTGATAAGGCACGAGGTGATCACTTACTTTTGCTCTTGACTGTACATTAGAGTTAGAGTAACAGTATGCTTAGCACATGATTGGTATGTCAGTATGTCGCCGCGAGATAGATTTTCCATCTTTTACCAACCATATGAATTAAAGAGGGATGGATAGTCTATCTCTAGCGTTATTTTTGAAATACTAGGACTACATTAGAGATAGAGTAATAAGATCGAATAATAAAATAATATCGATCGACTAATAAATAGGAGAGTTCGAAAAACGAGTATCGCTAGTTTATACTCTTCCTCTAATACAAGTACCACAGAAGCGTAATGCGTCAGCCGTCGTACCAGGAGCACATTAATCAATAGAGAAAACTTGAGGAGTGCAAAAGGACTAGGAGCACGCAAGACCCCGTCAAGAGTCAATACCTAGTTACCAGGCTCGCAGAACGTTGCGGTAGCGTTATTTTTAAAGTACCAGGAGTACATTAGAGTTAGAGTAATAGGAGCGACGTAATTTCTAGACCGGGTTTCTTATGATGACGCTGGTCCGGAATTTTGGAAGGTCGTTTTATTTAAGTATTATATGTCTCTCTCGCACTTGTGAATTCGTACGTAAGTATGACAGAGA